>JANSTT010009878.1:0-25210 GCA_026745375.1 Platyura marginata | reverse complement strand
GTCTGTCCGTCTGTCCGTCTGTCCGTCTGTCCGTCTGTCCGTCTGTCCGTCTGTCCGTCCGTCTGTCCGTCTGTCCGTCTGTCCGTCTGTCCGTCTGTCCGTCTGTCCGTCTGTCCGCGATCAAGATTCCGGTTAAACGGCTGAAGCTAGAAAGCTGAAATTTTGACAGTTTATTATGTAGTCCTAGAGTAAGATATCTATTGTTTTTGGAGCAATTCGGACAAAAAATAGGGGAGGCTGTGGTACAGTGTTCACCTAATTTTGATATAAACCCTTCATTTACTCGAAAGGTAGTCAAAATGTAGAAAAAATGAATATGACAACAATTATAGAGAAAACAAAAATGAAGATTTATTTCATAGACCAAAAAGTTCTACGACCTAGCGTTATGGCACTGCAATCAATTTTATTAAATTTCTAGGGTTTTTAATCATTTACTCGAAAAGTATTTAGATTACGGAAAAAATGATTAAGATGAAAATGATAGAGAAAAAAAAATGAATATTTCATTCATAGACTAAAAAGTTCCAAGAAATACCGTTATGGCGCTGCAATCAATTTTATGTCATTTCTAGGGTTTTTAATCATTTGTATTCAATTTACCCAATTATATTTATTGTACAGACAAAATAGACATGGACATGGACAAAGTTGTAAATAATGAACAAGTGCTCATATGGGTATATTATAATCGGCGTAGCCAATTTTTCCTTCTTTACTGGTTTTGATTACATTCTTATTCGAAAAACAGCTTAGAAATTTTAAAAATACAGCTAAAAATAATGTTATTCAAAATAAAGTTTTGCAGTTTTAAAAGTTATTCTACTCTCGAATTTTACGCCTTCGAACATTTTTTAAATTTATTTTCATTTACATATAAAAATTGATTGATACTTTCTTTCGCGATACATTTTTTTACGAATTTGCATGATAAGAAAGTCTACTTAGAAGAAACCAGTTTATTGAACAATTTTTAAAAAAATATTTCTTGCGTTTAGATTTGCATCATTAATTGATAACTCCACTAGTTCAATGAACCATCGTTTGTTCTAAATCAGGCGTGTTGAACCTTTTCCAGTATCTGGACCACTAACACAATTTTTAACAATATTTTAATTCAATTTGATGGAAAAAATTATTATTATTTTTAAGTAGGTACATTTTAATTCGATTTCGACAGTCTATGAATATAACTACGCAACTCATTTGTTTGATAGTTGTAGGAAAATCGCCATACCCATTTGACCTAGAATTGAATCTAGGACAAAGATCCTGTTACTTCCCTACAATTATTATCATGTCATTAAGAGTTTAAGATTATCAGGTTACTGGGTTATTTATGTAGACTCACATACGTTTATGAATTTCTACAGTGGAGAAAACGTGAGAGCTAGTGAGAAAACAATTTTTCTTATTTCCTAAATTATAAGCGAATAAATTATTGTAATTTTAAAATAAATAGAGCAATATTTTGTTAATAGAGCAAGATAAGTTTTTCGTTTTAGTTCCCCGCCAACTTGCTTAACGTATACATATAGGATTATAGGTGTATAATATTTAATATTAAAACCAAATTTTAACGAAAATGTTATTTTCATGTATTTTAATTTCATAATGATTGTTAAAATTATTTTGTTTATTTTGATTTTGAATTCTGATGGTCAATTGTTAATAATTTTTTTTTTGTTATAATATGTGATAATAATGATAATTACAGGAAATAATTTTTATAATTTTTATTAGGTATTATTCACAATTTTATTCGATACATCGTAATTTTTTTCCACGTGTTATTCAAGAATATGGTAATGTACCTAATAATTTAAATAATTAGAGTAATTATCACAATTCTAACCAAATATTTAACGGTGAGGTAGAAAATATGACCAAAGTAAAAAAAAAAAATTGTCAATGAAACAAAAAAGTTTGAAGCAGACGAATTCGCATCATAAATTTCGGTTTTAAAGGCACATACATATTTACATTCCATACGACTAACAAAATATTTCGTTTATTTACAAATATTTAAGTATACTTTTATAATGGATCGTGACCAAAAACAAGAATAGTTAGAATCATCTTTTGTTAGCAACACTTTCTTAATACCTATGTGTATGTATGTATGCAATTTGCAAAAGTATTAAAATTTTGGTTACCTTGAAATTGAAAATAATCGCGAAATAACCAGTCCAACAAAAATGTATAAAACAATTACATCACTCGTTTATAATGTTTCGTATACAATACAACAAATCTAACAACAACATTAATACATTTTTGAGGCTCGACTAATAACGCTTATATTATTGGAAGAACATTTTCTTACGTAATCGTATATAAAATGCTATGATAAAGATAAAGTGTGTGCTGTTTACGCGAAGCTGGATGTTTTTCTAGCATCGGTTGTCAAGCATATTGTTTTTATCAATTCAAGTACGTACTTCGTTTATAAACTGATTATATTTTAGAATTGTCGAGTGTAAGTTAATTAATTAATGGAAAACAACAATATATAATACGTCAGGTCGAAAAGCTATCTTTGTCAAGTTATTGACAACAATAAACCAATATGTCAATTATCAATAAATTGTTTATCGTCCGTCATGCAAAATAGGTAGATTTAATATTTTATTGTAAATATGTTTATGAATCGTATTGAGAGGTGTGTAGAGGGGTCAATTTTAGCAAACTCCAAAGACTCTATACTATGAGCTATTTAACTAGCCGTCTTGCTTCCAGGCAAATCAAATCACATCATTTTCATTTTACGAAAATAAGGATGGCTGCAATTTGTAAATAATTATAATTTTTCTTCAAACTTTCTACAAGAAGTGGAAAGTAAAAATTGAAAATTACCGTTACCGTTGTTAGTTGGGCTTTACTACTTCACTTTAATTGTATTGTTTAACTTTTCAATTCAATTATTTTAAACCTATTGAATGTGTGTTTAAAATGAGGATGGCGTTTCTCTAGTTTTAGTCTTGGTACTAGCCTATGAGCTATTTTCCCTCTCCTTGTACCGGGCTTTTCTTCTTGATCGTCTAGTGACGTAGTAAGCCAGAGCTATTCTTCGAGGTAACCTGGTATCGGAGAAGCTTCGTAAAACGACAACCTAGTATTACCCCCGGCTGCCGACTATTCCTTAGGTACGGGTTGCTTTTCAGCGTGGATTGGGAGTTCTTCTTCTCATTGGCTTGTCTGGATTGTAGCTTGTTGCTCTCGTATCCGCTCAAGCCAATGTGTCAACTTAAACCTCCGCACCACGACAAGGTGACCTTCTCGAGGGAGAAGTTTAAAGGTAACAGCCCAGTCCACTTTTTTTATTTTACCGTCGTCATTGTGCTAGAAATAGTTAGAAATCTCAGCTAAAACAAAAAACCTTTAAAAATTAGTTTTACCTGTATCCTCAGTCTTCAATGAGTTTATTAGAAATTTTCTAACAATTCTTTAGAGAATATTTTCAAATCCGATTTTGTTTATGCATAATTCTGGTTTGCTTCAAATCTTAATTTCGGTTTTTTTTTGTTTAATATTTTTTTAGCGTAGAAGACAGTACCTACTGCCAGATAGCAATAATGTTGATTATTGTTGTCGTCAGTCAGTTATAGATATTAACCAGAATTAATGTTTTTTTATGTGATTACACAAAGAACTGGTTTTAACTAGTTGTTGCTAGGGACTTCTGACCAGAATACAAAAAGTTATCGTTATTAATAAAAATATAATTATGGTTGAACTTTTAACATAAGAAAAAAAAATGTATTTAGTCAAGTGTCTGTTTATTTAACAATTTGATATTTGGTTGGAATATGTATTTAAAAACATACGATTTTTAATTTTTTTTATCACTTTTCATAATGAATTGTCGCTTTAAAATTCTGCGAATAATAATAAATATAAAATAAAAAAACAATTTTAAATCACATACACACAATTTGTGATTTGCAATTCTTATTTCTGTGATTTTATTTATTATATGTACAGTACTTGGCCAGTGAATTGCATCCACTTTCCTTGCATGCATATATGTACAAAGAGTGCGTGCAATTCATTGGACAGGTACTGTATATACAATACAGTCATGTCGGGGTAAAATAGGGAACAGGCATATTTTGTATTCGAAATTCAATAATTCAGTAATTTTTCCTAGTTGTTAGGATTGATATCTGAGAAATCTATGATATTCATCATTTTCAAACGTTAGTATTTTCTGAAAATATGGAAGGATACCCGGATGTGGATATTAATAGGGAAAAAAATTACATGCAATATTGTATTAAATTTTTTTCCCTATTATTATTAATGTTTTTAAGTTTGAAAGGTCAAGAAATCTTTTGACTTTTAATAAAATTTAAATATGTAGGTACATACTATATATAGAATATTAAAAGGTTAAAAGTTCCCATATTTCAAATGATTCACTCTTCATACATATATGTATGTACGATTATAGGTTCAGTAAACAATTTCAATTTACTATTTATTTAATATAATGTACGTCGGAAAAATTCCAAATTGTAGACAAAACAAAATTTTAAGATTTTCGTAAAAAATTTCTTGTAAACAACTTCAATTGGGCTGTTTTGGGTCGAAAACCGTCTAATATATTAGATTATTTTGTTTTGATTTACTGTGATCCGATGTCAAGGTTTTATCATTTTACGCCTACGGTCTATGTATACTTACCAATACCGTACATAAAAATTAGGTACCTATATAAATTGAAGCAAAAGTTTTCAAATTTACTTCAATTATTTATTAATTAAATATTTTATTGACAAAATTCAAATTTATATCTCATTTCCTAATTGTTAGACACCACATATTGCACAAATACATATAGACACACCCAAACATATTAATGCCATTAAATAAAGTTTCGAAAGTTGTCTGATGTAATATTTCATCATTCTGGTTCTAACCGATGCAAACCAACACAAATTAACTAAAACAGTATACCAAATTACTTACTTAACAAGTCAACGTGTGTTTCATAATAAATGTATTTCAATTCTATACAACACGATTATTCACCTAATATTTAGTTATAGAGTAGAAATTATAAAAATTAGTAGTATTTTTAGATAAACCAGTGTGTTTATAATTAGCAAAATTGACATTTAATTTAAGATGAACGAAGGCCAAAGGCTATACTGGTCTGGTCTGTTTGGCTTTTGTTTTTATCTACATTCTATATGCATCCGTCACATATAAGGCTGGAAAATATTACCGTAAACAAGAAAAAAATAACTAAAATTCGTTAATATTGCGTATTGCAGTGGTGGCCCCATCTAATATCCGTGGGCTTGAATTAGAAATAGTAGAATTGCAAAAAAGCCAAGCAAAAAAGTAATATTTTTATTGAATCAGTTAAATAAATTGTTTCCATCTGAACATATTATTATGAGTAACGGTAAAAATCGTTATTGCATACATATATTTACATAAATCAAATGTGGACACATGCGTCCTGGTGATTCTAATTGTCTAATTGAACACTGTATTGTTTATTAGACATATAGCAAGAATACTCTAGTTTTAACTAATTACCAATTAATAAGAAAATTCCTAATTGAATTACAATTTAATAAAAAAAAACACGCTTCGAATGGAAGGGCAAAGTCTGTACATTTAATTTCGTATTGGGTACATAGATTAAAATATTGTTTTGACTGCAATATAAACGACGAAGTGTCTCTAGGTCAAATTGATAAAAAAATTAAAACTACTTTTAGTTACTTTTTACTAAGTACACTTACTGTAAGTGTGATACCACATATTATAATGTATAATTTTTTTATCTAACCAATTTATATATACCTAAATAGACCTAGTCAATTATGTACTATAGTATGTACATTGTACATATTTTAGAGCTGATAGGACCATTCTAAAATTATTAAAAAAATTAGTAGGCAAAATTTTGTTAATTCTTAATCAAATAATATTTTAATTACTTACATAATTATACAGACATATAATAAGTTTTCAATTTTTTATGAAAAGTTCAATCTTCTCTCGCACTTTTAGATGAGCTGACTGACCCCAAAATATGTTCTGCTTCCGAGCTAAACGGATATCTGGATCACTAACTGTATGCTGTATGTTTGCATATTGGAGTGTGGTTTTTTATGAATCACCTATACACGGAAGCCAACTTAGGCCTATTGTAAAATACTCCAGTTATATTTGACTCAATTAAAATGACGATCTCTGTGGAGAGAAAATGCAGCACTTAAGGTGTTTCTTTTTAAATTACTCGCTATTTCACTCATTTTTAAGCATTGCTATTTGAGATAATGCCATTTTTAGATTGTTTTAAAGAGCTAAAAAATCCCAACCACCCGACCTCAGATTCAAATAAACATACCAGCGAAAAAGATTTCATCTTTCACCCCAGTCGAACTTGAACCTGGGACCTCCCGTTCCAAAGACAACCACTTAATCCACTGAGCTATTTGGTCGGCCACTCCCTAACTAACTAACTAACTGTATCATTAAGTTTTAATAAGGCATTTCATAGTATTTAGTTTTCAGCACTTATTATTTTGCACAACAGGGTATCCTTAAATCTAACTGATTTTATTTTCCGTCTATATTTTCAGAAAATATTAGCATTTAAAAATAAAGAATAATTGCATTCACAGATTCTTCAGCTATCAATCCTGCCAAGTAGGAGAAATTACTGAATTTCGACTTTTTCATACAAAATATGCCTTACACTTATTTTTTTGGACACGACTGTATAAAATTTCTTACTTGTTCGAGGCTGTTTTTTTCCATTACTATATTCTGCCAGGCTCTTTGTTAGTTTTCCGTTCTCGATGCATGTATGTAGGTAAATTTTCTTTGCTCGTTGATTTCGATGATCCTCTCATTGTTCAAAATGTATGTACTTTAATTTGGAGGGTTAACTTTTTCCAAAAATTTTATTTGGCAAAAAATGCTGGAAATTCAAAATAATATAAATATAGAATGTTTCAAAACCATATCTTTAGTATTAAGAAAGTTCAAAATTGTGTCAATTTTTAAAAAAATGGGCAAGATGTTCGCTGAACGCTCAATTTTTTTCTAACAAAATGACGTAAGTTTTTTTTTTTTTGAAATAGTCTCATGATGATGGGATCAATAATACTCACAAGCCACCACTACTCTCAAAGTTGGCGAAGTTTCTTTTACTATATTTTACCCTTATTTTATTGCAACTTATTGTTTTACTTTGATATTTTAACTTCAAAGTACTAATATGTGAAATTTACCTCTTATAACCTACAACACACAATTCAAAATTTTAAAATGCCTGCCCACAAAACACGATCATCCATTTTTTATCACCTCTTATTTATAATTAACACATACTTAAGTAGGTACCTACGTCAATAATAAATATTTTTTTTAAAAATAAATTTTGTTTTCGTTTAAACTGAAAGTACATATGTATATGACGCGTTGTGGATCATTTATTCAAATTTACAATATATTGTTGCGCATGTAATTGTAGAAAAAAAGTCACAGACAAAATTATTTCGCATTTATTTTCTGAAATTTAATATGCAGAGGGCTCGGCAAATGACGCGTTTAAAACTGCCTCCAAATCTAAACCGATCAATAATATTATGGTGATTAACAAATTTTCAAGTTTTTATTGAACTCCAATGTGTTTGCTTATAAATTTATTTTATATTGCATAAAGTGTAATTTAGAGAGATTCTTATCTGTTTAATTTTACTACATATTTGAAAGTAACTGATCTCTGTATAATTATAGTCATGTATAATGTATATTAATGGCTTATTAAAATTTGTGGTGTAGTTACCATCCTAGGTTTTTATAGTTTTTATAGAAAATCGGACATAGTTTGGAAAACTAACCGTTTAAAGTGGAAATCGAATCAATTGTCTTCAGCTCAAACACTGGTCAACTCAGTAGTAATTTCATTGAAAATTTCGATTAAAGAAAAATTGTTTGGATAATTTTGTCTAAACCGGGATTATGACTCAGGGTTTTTCGTATACATAATCATATCCTTTTTCTATGACTTCATGCAATATTATTCAATTGGTAGTCTGTATAATCTTATAGACCTATAGCACATATTAACTGCCCAGGAACAGCCAATTTTTCAGGTGAATGTAAAAGAAGCAATTCTAAAAGATCTATTTCAATACTAATTTTTTATCTACTTACACGTTTTAGGCCAATAATTTTGGATTCTTTGAAACTATCACAAATTTTAATTGAAATCAGATGCTTTATGTTTAAATATTATAATTACTAGGTATATATAATTATAAGTACATACTATTAAAACCGTCTTCAAGTAGTCTTTGCGCAAATATTTTAAAGTAGATTTTTTTTTGTTTTTGGGATAAACACTTTTCATTGCGGATTTTTATCACCTTGTTATTCTAATTATATGCCGATAAGAGCTGTTTGTTTTTCAAGATTATATATTGTGTTGTGGTGCTGCTAGGCGATTTTTTTTATTTTTGTCCTGATTAATTAATATTATTATAATATAAAGTTATCAGATGACTTAAGTTTCGTATATTTTAATCAACATGTTTCTATGGATGTGTGTAAAATGATGGCTAATAATAATTGTTGTGTGAGCACATCTTCTGTTAGTTTCTTTAAAAAAATTTCCACATTTTCATACAGAAATATTGATATGAAGTTTTACTGCATATTTCGTAATTATAAGATACAATTTTCCAAGTCTCCTAATTTTAAATTAAATGTCATTAAAATCTCCATTTTTACAAAAAAGTATATACTTTTCAAAGTCCACGATAAGGTATATTTACGATATAACCTAAATTGAAAACATTGATTAATAGTTTTTTCCATGTATTATGTTTTTCTGTCCATGATCAAGATTCCTGCTAAACTCTATTGTTTTTCTGGAGCAAATCGGAGAAGGTATAGGTATAGTACAGTGTGCGCGTAATTTTAATATAAACCATTCATTTACCCTAAAGATAGTCCGAATGTAGAAAAAATGAATGACAACAACTATAGAGAATAAAAAAATGAAGATTTCATTCATAGACAAAAAAGTTTCACGATCTACCGTTATGGCGCTGCAATCAATTTTATGTCATTTTTAGGGATTTAAATCGAAAAATATTTGAATTACAGAAAAAATAAATATGACGAAAATGATAGATTCCATTTATAGACCAAAACGTTCTATGATTTGTTGTTATGGCTCTGCAATAAATTTTATGTTATTTCTAAGGTTTTTAATCATTTGTTATTTATTTATTCAATATATATTTGTTGTACAGATAAAATTGACACGGACACGGTTGTAAATAATAAACAAGTAAACAAATGCGGGTATATTATAATCGGCGTAGCCAAATATTCCTTCTTTACTGGTTTTCCTATATTTCTACATTAATTGTAGATTTTATAAAAACTATATAGACAAAAATAATGATAATGGCGCTAAGACAAATTCTTCGTTATTGTAACAAGCAATGCAGTAAATTGAAATTTTGTCCAATGCTATTGTATTATTCTTATTATTGGCTTGTATTTATAAGTAAAATAGACACACACAGCAAATAATGGGGAACTTCCTAAAAGACAGGTAATAAAAAAAAATTTTAAATAAAGGAAAAAAACCAAAAATATGGTTCCTATATTTCATCCATAGTCGATAGGTTTGTATTTTGTATGATAGAATTTGAACACATTAACAAGAGGAAAAATACTGGTAGTTATGTATGATTATTCCTATGGAAAATTTCCATATGTTTTAAATAGTCGTTTTTAGAGAAAGCACAGATAATAATTAAGTTAGAGAATATTTTGTTAGTCCAGTAAATAAAACAAATCTTTTAATGAGACAATTTTTATTGTGTGAATCTATCTGTTTAAGTATTAATGTGAATGTTTTCATTCTATTGATTTGATGTTTGTTTTATCCGTAATTATTCAGACAACAAAAATGTTGATGGATTAAAATATGATGTCTCCCCACACCTTCGCCCTTCTTGAAATATAATATTTTAATAGTCTTTAATAAAAATTAGTTTGTCTAGTAATGTAACTGTAATAATGGGTAGGTAATACCTACCAAGTTAATAATATTGTCATAATTTTTTTTTATCTGTGTGTTGTACAATAACAATTCAGATTACATCATTTTTGGAAAAGTTTTTTTTTATCACATCTTACTAACAATATTTTTGAAAACCGGTTATTGTTTTTTAGCAACAAAATACAATTTTTAAAACCGGTTTTCATTTGCCAAAATTGTAATATATTAAAAAAACTTCTCTGCAATGAGCAGATCTTTTTTGAAATTGTTTACCCACGTTAATTAAAAACAAATTTAAGATAAAACCAGTTTGTACCAGAAAACTTAAATATCTGTCTGAAAAAGAGGAATTAACCGTATGTTATACTGCTATAGTAAAGAAAATATAATTTATGGGTTTTGTAAATATTTTCCAGAAAAATAAAGCAATAATTTTTATTTCGCAACAATTTTGGCACTATGACGCAAGCCGTTGTGCAGATGTTACCTGTTGGTAAGTATAAGAAGACTTGGTGAATTTTTTAATGATCTCATTATTTTGAATAGTGAATGACTTGGTTATCTCTATGGAAACAATTATCTATCGAGAGGTACTTATGTACACAAAATAATTATCCAGCAAATAAAATCTTTAAATTTTGTTAGGCACGTCAATTTTAGAATAAAACCCAATTACTTACCTACTACTTAGTAAATTGTTTACATATAGAGAAAAGTTATGTTCAACTTCAAAGAATTCCAAATTGTTCTCAAATATCAACATTGAAATTCTGGATTTCAAAATCAACGCAAAATTTTGTTCTAAAAATTAAAAATTTATATTGTAACTGTTAAAATTTAACAATTCATACACTGCAGATATTAACATCACTTTTAAATTACAAAAAAAAAAAAAAACTAATGATTAAATACCCTACATATTTATAGATTAGCCAAAACTTTTATTCATTAAAATCGGTATTAAACATAATTTTAAACCAAAAATTGTTATACTAAAAGTATAACACCTAGATAGGTATCAAAAATCCTAAATAAGCTTAAACTTAATTTTAATAAGTAATAATCCTTCTACCGTTGCTTTTGAATGAACATTTTTGACTGGATTGTATGTACATAGCTTCTAACTATTGCATTCCACAATTTCATCAAATGTTTAACCACAATGTAATGTAGTATTAGTAATTTTTTTTTAAATTTAATTAGGTATAGGTAATTGCAAAATTGCCATGAAAAACCATAAAAAATATCGCATATCATTTGAACATTGAACTTGCTCTTTATACATTATATTTACTGGTCTAACAAAAAAAAACACTTTGGTAAAAAATAAGTTCGTCTGTAATTTTCCATCGTTTCTTGAATGCATTTTATACCTAAACAAACATAAACAATAATAATATGGATAAAAATAATCTTTTAAAAATCACAAGTTCTCGATATACATATGTACATACGTATGTAGGTATTATATACCTATTTTTACATTTACCATTTACACCAACAGTAAAAACATGTTAATTAATTGATTAAATTCTATTTCGTCATTTATTAAACCGTAAATATGTTTTTGTTCAAAATGTTTTTTTTACATTGGACTTTATATTCCTAATAGCTAATAGGTATTATAAACAATATCGCAAAAGTCAAGAATCATTTCAACAATTTATTTTAAAATACAAACTGGTTTGAACTGCCTCTCTTTTGTTATCAGCACGGCAAAATTAAATTAATACTACATATGTACACAGTATCCATACAGTATACACGTCTATATACGTCAGTCCTATATACGTTCCAGCTGATAAACAAGCCTTTATTTTCGACCAATAGCGTACGTTCAAAACATTTCCCCTCCAATGCCATCATAGCAAGATTACAGACCCAACAATAAACGGCCAAAAAACGCATATAAAACGGTTGCTGTGAGAACAATCTCTTCAGGTTCAAGTCGAAAGCACATCAAGCAATTAGTATTTATACTTAAAAATGGTGTATAATTAAATACAATTAATATAGTGCGTGAATATTGTTTTTTGTAAATTAAGTTAAATTTTGTACTTAATCATTTTTAAAGATTGATTTTAATTGTTGTGAATAGAAAAAAATAATATATAAAATAAAACCAATCAAAGATGCCGGAAATTATTGAACAAAATATAATAACGTAAGTTTTTTTCTTAATTATGTACAATATATATACTCATAAATACTGTACATATTAATTTGACTTCGGTTTTGGTTTTTTAAATTAATTTAATTTTGATACATTCCATAAATTTTTTTTTATGCGAATTTTGATTAACTTTAACTCCTATTATTCAAAAAGGCTCACCATCTTAATCGAAATGGTTTTCGTTTTCTGAAAATCATCGCAAATTGATGCCGTAGCTTTAACATACCAAGATTTTTAAAACACATAATATTTTGCTTTATACTTAATTTTCCATTTAATAATTAATTATTTTTGATTTTCGAACAAGAACTTAGCAAAAAATCATGAGCAAATATAAATCAAAACAGGCATACCCTATCCCGAATCTCACACTTTAAAACGAAAAATGTTTTGTCAAGTTAAAAAAAATATTCAGACGAAACCTGAATAATTAATTTTTAAATTTAGTGTGAATTCAATGTTCGAATTTTTGATTACTCGTTAATATTTAGAAATGATTTTCGATTATTTTACCACCCAAAAATATTATTACCGCAGATTTTGTTCAAATTACTTATCTTTCAAAAGATTGATCGTAATGATTTATTTTTTTCAAAAAATATGTCCAAGTTTTATAGCTCAAATAAAGAAAATGTAAATATTTTTTACGTATCTTTTTGTGTTTGAAAATAAACTGAGTACATTTAAATATAGACACAAACTTTATGACGACACAAATTTTTTTATGAATTTTCTATAATATTTATCTTGAGCAACACTCAATTTTTAATACAATTGTATTTGCTAGAAAAAATGTTCAAACATATGATCGAACACAAAGAATTTTCTTTCTTGTAAATATAACCGCCGTCAAAGTTCAATAATTATCTATCAACTTTATTATAAAATCTATTTTTTTTTTTTTTAATTTCAATGATAACTTCTCGCTTTCTTGTCATTTATTACCTGTTTCAAATGTACCTATAGTATGAGGTTGATTATGCAATATATGACTTATTGTTGTACTTTGGTCTCTGTATCTTTGGACTTGTTACACCACCAATCACTAGGTATTAGACATAAACTTACAATAAAATACCTAATCGATCTGCATATGGCAAGCTAAGTAGTATGTCAGTCCACTAATATACAAATAGCATTGAATTATTAATTGTGTGTATGGCACCTGATGCATACCAACCTAGTAAATCAAGTACATATGTACAATGTATATACATATATAATGGTCTGACGCAATGTCAAAACAAATTCTCATATTTTAACAACATTTCTAATTAGCTAAATAAATATTTTCTTTTCAAAATTCAAGATAAACTCGATTTCTATTTGCGAATCATCGATCACTAATCAAATTTATTTATTGTTTATTGCAGAACTTCATCATGTTATGGCAAGTTGAAAAGTTTAGCTGCCTCAAATGGTGGTCGTCTCTATAATCATGTCCGTGGTCTATCCGTAATCAATGGCGATGTAAACAGTTTATCTCCAAAAGTGCGTGCATTCGTTGACGAATCAGTTTCACTATGTCAGCCGGATAATATTCATATCTGTGATGGTAGCGATCAAGAATATTCATTGTTGATCAAATTGATGCAAGAACAGGGTACTATTGTGCCATTGCCAAAATATCAAAATTGTTGGTTGGCTCGAACGAATCCCGCTGATGTAGCACGCGTCGAATCGAAAACTTTTATATGCACCGAAAGACGTTCAGATACGGTGCCGACACCAAAAGAAGGCATTAAAGGTACTCTCGGCAATTGGATATCTGAAAATGATATGCAATTAGCTATACAGCAACGTTTTCCGGGTTGCATGAAAGGCCGGACAATGTTCATTGTACCATTTTCAATGGGACCTGTTGGATCTCCATTGTCCAAAATTGGTGTGGAAATTACCGATTCTGCTTATGTTGTTGGATCAATGAGAATTATGACACGAATTGGATTGCCTGTATTGAATCTATTAAAAATGAACGCCGACTTTATCAAATGTCTACATTCGGTAGGATGCCCGGCAAATAAAAAAATCGAAATGGCATCATGGCCATGTGATCCAGAGCGTACAATAATTCTTCATAAACCAGACAAAAATGAAATTGTCTCATATGGATCAGGATATGGTGGTAATTCATTGTTGGGCAAAAAATGTTTTGCCCTTCGCATTGGCAGTACCATTGCCAAGCGTGAAGGATGGCTGGCCGAACATATGCTTATTTTGGGAATTACAAATCAAGTAGGAGAAAAGAGATATATAGCTGCTGCTTTTCCATCGGCATGTGGCAAAACAAATTTGGCCATGATGACACCGTCATTACCTGGATTCAAAATTGAGTGCGTTGGTGATGATATTGCGTGGATGAAATTTGATTCGAAAGGACAATTAAGAGCAATTAATCCGGAAAATGGTTTCTTTGGTGTTGCACCCGGTACGTCATATGAAACAAATCCAAATGCTATGCGAACAATATTTAGAAATACAATATTTACAAATGTTGCATCAACATCTGATGGTGGTGTGTTTTGGGAAGGCATGGAAAGTATGATAAAGCCCAATATTGAAATTACTGATTGGTTAGGTAAACCATGGAAAATGGGCGAAAGTAAAACACCGGCCGCACATCCAAATTCAAGATTTTGTACACCTGCGGGACAATGTCCAATTATTGATTCAGACTGGGAGCATCCAGAAGGTGTACCAATTAGTGCTATTCTCTTTGGTGGACGTCGTCCAGTTGGCGTTCCGCTAGTGTATGAAGCAACATCGTGGTCACATGGCGTTTTTATTGGTGCTGCGATGAGAAGTGAAGCAACAGCTGCCGCTGAATACAAAGGTAAAGTTATTATGAATGATCCATTTGCTATGAGACCTTTCTTTGGATATAATTTTGGAAATTATCTACAACATTGGTTGAGTATGGAACAGCGTGCAAATGCCGTTGGCGGAAGTCCACCAAAAGTATTCCATGTTAATTGGTTTAGAAAAGATGCAAATGGCAAATTTATGTGGCCTGGATTTGGTGATAATATACGAGTATTGGAATGGATTTTAAGACGTATAAACGAGGAGGAATGCTTTGAAATGAGTAAAATTGGACGTATTCCGGCACCAGGATCATTGAGAATAGATGGCCTTGCTGAACCAATAAATGTAAATGAATTATTTTCACAGCCAAAAGAGTTTTGGACTAAAGAAGCTCAAGACATTGCAGTATACTTTGATGAACAAGTTGGGCTAGATCTACCTAAACAAATCGCTTATGAGTTAAATGATTTGAAATGGCGTGTAGATCATATGTAAAGATTCCAGTATATATTTTAAATTTATATGTATTTATTTATTAAGTCTTAGATGTTTAAGATATTTTAATTTTCGCACTTAAATTTTAAGCCAAAGATTTTACAGGCAAATTTTACTGTAAATTCCATTTTGCAAATAATTTAAAAAACAATTTGTTTTTAATATAATGTACATACCATATATAGAAGATTTATTGAAAATATTCCTTTTCTATTGTAAAACTATAAATACTTACAATGTAATGTGTTATTAATGTCATATCTAAAAATATAAGTAATGTGATACACTTTTTATATTCTCCATATCATTAGAAATATATTTAAAAAAAAAATATAATTTTGCATTTTCATTTATTATGATATACTATAGTTATGTGCCTGCATTCAGGTGTATGTTGTTCAGGTGTATGTGTCTCTCTGTAGGTTCTCTTCTGTGACAATGCATAGTTAAAAATTCCTCTTAACTTTTTAATTAAAAAAGTTGTATTTCCTCTTTTAAGATGTACCTATCTATCTATGTACCTTCATACCTTATTACCGTATCAATTATGTGCTCAACTTAAATACACAAAATATTAAAAATTCTATTCGATTTTTAATACAATTTCAAAAAAATGTTTTATTACGGGCAGATTTTTTGACTTTTTGTATTATTTTAATTTAAAACAAAATGATTATTATGAAATTATTGCCAGTGGTGCTTAATTTCGGATTATTTATAAGTAGCAGTAGTAATGAGAACGAGAGTGATAAAAATGGGCGTCAGGAACTTAGAAATTCTCTCTAAAAAAAAAATGTTAGTACATTATTTATTTAACAAATATTATATATTATACCTTTGAGTATATATGTATATACTCAAAGATTATACCTACGTATGATATTAACAAATGGTATTATAACTTTGGTACTGAGTTTGTAACGCTCCTTAATATTCATCGAAACAAAAACACTGAAAACAAATTTTAACACCATTGTCTTTCTCGTGAAATTCTATGTCGAAATATACATGTTGGTAGCGAATTATTCCTTCTTTACTGGTTTTTACTTACTTTTCTATGATATGCTTCATTTTCGATAGTACTAAAAAACTCGAATCTAATTTATATTCAATAAATTATAATTAATAATTTTATCTTTTCTTCCTCTGAATTTTTACAATTTCGACTTTGCCGGCAACTTTCACTGGTGACTTAGCAGGGTATCCTGGTAAAAGTTGGCTCAACCAACTTCACCACCGTGAAATTTTTTTTAAAAAAACAGTTTTCTCTTTTGTATTTTCAAAGCAATTTGTAATATTGGTGAAAAGTTAGGGCTTTGGTTTGTTTCTGAGGTAAATTGTCTCAATGCTTGATGTGCCATCTTCATTTGAATAGATATACTTTACATTCTCTCTCTAAGTTGTTTTATTCCGTATATGAAATGTTATCGTTGCTATTTTAATGTAACGGGGATTCACTGAGGGTTGCCACAAAATTGTATTTGTTGTATTTTTAAAACGCATCGAAAAAATTGATTTCTTTTTGTGAAATTCTGAATGCGTTTTTTTTTTGGGGCAATAAATGTTCGAATTTGGAAATATCTTGAAGTAAATTTAATTAGTTGTTTGTTAGAGAAAAGAGAGTTTTGTATTCATAATTTCAGTGTGTATAGTTTAATTAAATGACAGTCATTATAGGAATCCAAATTGATCAGATAACAGCATTAATTGTTTTTGTATCAGAAAAACTGATATTTTTTAAAATCTTCAACTATAGTTAGTATGTATGTTAGAGACGCAAATTAGTTTTTTAGCAAATATACATATATTAAATTTTACGAATATTTTTAATTGGAATTTATTTAAAAAACTCAGTATTTTGTATAATTTATATAGGTATATTATATTCATTAAACTTCACAGTTTTGGCTATAATTCTTATAACAAAGTATCAGACAAATATTATGCTGATATCACAGTTTTAAAACTTAAAATCTATTTACCTATAACTAATTCTTTGTTATAATTAATTAAAATCTAACAAGAAACGTAAATTTCATTATGGCTATTGTTTTACATGGTTTTACTTAACTTTTCAATTTTAGTAGATAAACAAATGTATGCAATGTAAAAAAAAAGTAGGTAGGTATGTACCTAATTTACTTTAGTTTTATTTTAAATTAATTTATAAAAAAAATTATACTCCAATATTACAGTATAAAGCGAGTTGTTAAATTATATCTATCACTGGACTATGTACTAATTAGCTTTAATATCGAAATTTTATTGATACGCAAAAAAAATTACTTTATTATGTAGTTATAAAAAAAGAAAACAAAAAATGTGTGATTTTATATCTTTAACCAAAATTAGACGCTCCGATTAAATAAATTTATGTTAATAGAAGGGTGACTTGAAACTTGAATTTAATAATTTATTTGGTAATTTAACTAAAATTGCAATATTTCATTTAAAAAAATGACGAAGTGGTGCCTCATGAGAATTATTGATTCATACAGGTTAGTATTTCACGAGTCACCACCGTTTAACATAGTGAGCGCCTGCGCTATGGCATTTCTGTAAATAAATTAAAAAATTGCATCAATCTAATCTTAATTAATTAATTAATTATGGTGTAACTGGATATTAAACTTAAAGCATTAAATGCAATTTGGATAATATTTTACTTAGAGTCAAAACATAAAAACGCCTTTATCAAAGAAAATTCATCGAATGAGACAAAATTAGATGGACCTGCCATAATGTCGTTGCGATTAAATTTTCGTCAATTCATTGAAACCAAAAATGTGCGTATAGAGTTGCAAGACGTTACGCTATTTTTCTTTTAAATTATGTAAAATGAAAAACAGCTACATATGTCCTGAGCTTTTTTTATGCTTAAAATCTATTATTATTACTAAGTAACTAGTTAAATTCAGCACCAGTTTTAAACGTATAATTGTTGTTATAGTAGAATTCACAACATTCACCGTAACAGCTATTTGTTAATGAAAGGCACCTTAATTTTGAAGTATAACTATGCTGTCTACATTATGTCCATTTAAGTTTAAATAATATGCAAAATATTTAATATAATTAAGTCTTTCTCCTAAACAATTATAATATTATAGCCTTAATAAAAGTAAGACAGTTAATAATGGACAAAAATAATAATAACTGTATTGTGAAATATACAGTTATTGTTGATCTATTCTCTCCTCGGTAGTTAGTTCTATCTAAAAATGTATACATTACAACAACTAATCCGTGTCCCAAGTTCGATCCATCCAAGACCTCTAATATAGTAACATATACACATAGAACATTAAACCGCGTCTTTATGCTGATGTTTTGTTATTAGCAGCTATTGCTCTTCGTTTTTCCCATTTGTTGACAATGTTTAATGGATAGCAGAGCACAGCTGAGAGGGTTATTAGACTACCAGCAAAGTAGAAGGAGTAGTCATAGTTTTGGGTTGCATCATACAGTAAACCTATAAAAAATAGATTTTTATATAATAAATGTTGATTTTATATTTTATGTTTTGTCTTGACGAGCAGATTTATCTTAAGAAATTCTTCTAATTAAAATTACTCCTATTTTTCAATGGTCTTTTTTAAAATCTTTTTTTGGGAATCATTATTGAAGACTTATTTTGAAATTAGTCTAAATTTATCTATATATGTACCTGCTATTGGTGATCCAACAACAGCCGCCAAACCTTGGAACAACATTAGTA
Source organism: Platyura marginata (assembly GCA_026745375.1). Classification (NCBI taxonomy): domain Eukaryota; kingdom Metazoa; phylum Arthropoda; class Insecta; order Diptera; family Keroplatidae; genus Platyura; species Platyura marginata. The sequence goes on along the minus strand of JANSTT010009878.1, from coordinate 5,968 downwards.
TTCCAAATGCGTTTGTAAGTTTTTCCAAACCCATTAAATCAACTGCAATCAATGAACGTAGCGCCGAAAAGCAAGCTAAAGTCAATTTAATTTAGATCAAATGTTACATTAAATTTAAAAATATCCACCGTACCGATTGCCACTCCAAATATGGCAGCATAAGTAAATTGAAATCCTTCAGAAATTGAATAGCCACTGAATATTGTAGCAATACCACCTATCGTAATGGCAACATTGTTTATATGTAATGCATTCACTCCCTTAAAAGAGCTTAGCAATCCACAGACAATCCTAGCAACTGTATTTGAAATACCAATTGCTGCTACCGTTAACGCTGCAATGTTAGAATCCATTCCGGCACTGGTTGCTCGATCTTTCATGAACATAAATGGAATAAAGAATCCCATCATTGTAAGGAAACCACTCAGTGCGAGTAACATAAATGAAGGTGATTTTAATAAGGTGAGATCCAACATAGTGGCAAGGGTTCGACGGACAGCTTCCGGACATATGGCACAGGTCAGAACTTCTTCCTAAGAAAGGTAATTATTTTTATTGACAAATTAAATACAGAGATAGGTTGATTGGTATAAAGGCTCTACTCACTTCATCGACATCCTTTTTGGTTGGTAATCGTGTGACAGTCATGTGATATCCTAGTGACGATTGAGATTGGTACTGAGGTATACGAACTAGTGAACCACTGAAAAAAATATCGTCACGATAGAGCGGTCTACTATCAGTCCCTCGTTTACTTTTAGATTTGACTGGTAAATTTGGACGACGTCCCGATACTGTATGTCTTCTCTCTGTTAATACAACCGGTTTTACTTCATTTTGCAGAAGAGTCTCATTGTCATTTTCTTCTTCAGCTTCACCAACAGTGTTCAGTTCTTTGTGAATAGTATGTGCCACATGATGAGCATTAAAAGCTGGAGGCGCAAAAACTTCATCTGGCGTTGTTGTACCGGACGAACGACGCTGTGCTTTTGATAATTGTTCAAGTTTTTTAGTAGTACTTGTAATATTTGATGAGTTTAATACGGTTGACTTTTCTGTTGATGGTCGACGATCAAGATATGCTCCGCTTCGGAATATTTCAGCTGCCGTTGGATATAAAGTATTATTACTGGCACCAATCCATGTATTATGTGAACTGTTTGGAACTGAAAATGCATATCTCCCCTCTGGAAGTGGTTTAGTAAATATGACCGGCAACATTTTTTCCTTTTCCTCTGGTTCCTCTTCTACTGTTACTTGAACTGGTTTCAATGGTCGATACAATGAACCAGCAATTCCACATATAAGAATTATTCCACTCTGAATTAGTAGAGCACACCTCCAACCATATAAACCAATTAAATACGAATTAAGTGGAGCAAAGATAAATGTTCCGACACCAGATCCGCATAGAGCGATGCCAGTCGCAAGTGCACGCCATCTTTCAAAGTAGTAACCAACAGTTATGACAGATGGAATATAAATAAAAGAAAATCCAATTCCACCTATAAATCCATATACAATGTACAAATATGATATGCTTGTGGCAAAGTAGCAAAGTCCAAATGCTGCAGAGGCAATTATGGAACCTATTATAGTTACCGGTCGAAAACCCCATTTATTTGCTAGAGCACTTGCAATTGGTCCTGCTATTAGATAAAATCCACTTAGAAGTGAACATACAAGCGCTACCTAAAATTGGACAATAATTTTAATTTGTTGTTCTATTGCTTTTAAATATAAATTGCTTTTATTATACTCACAGATGACGATGAGGCATTAAATTCCTTTTCAAAATCTTCCTTAAACATACCGGCACTCATAACGATACCATCAACAATGACATTGCAACAAAATGATGCAACCATTACAACCCAACCCCATCCTCCGTCTGGCGGTACAACAACGGTTGCAGTTGGCGGTTCTAGTTTCATCATTTCTGTTCCATTGCCATTTGTTTCATCTTGTGAACCATTTGTTTGTTTTGTGTTATTTGTTTCTGTAGTGATTTCTGGTGGCATATTATTTGAATTCTTTGCTCAGTTCTGAAAGAATATGTACATATTAAATATTTTTTAGATAATATGGAAGAAAATACTTTGGAATTAGATTACTAGTCTAGATTACTAGTCTATAGTAGAAAAAACGAAAAAACCAAATTGTATTAATAGCAAAACAAAAAAAAAAAATTTAATTACAATTATTATAAATAGTTTTCTTATCATCAGCTCTCATGAGCTCTTACTAAAAAGATTTAATTTTAAAATCAATAAACTGAAAAGTGGATGACTGTTCTTTGTCGATAAATGAAAGTATCCAAATTCAAAATTAATATACATATGTACATATAGTATTTATCGTGTAAAGCTGTAAGAAGTGTAAAAATAAAAACTAAAATAAACTACCCACTATTAAAATAAATTGTCTGCTAAATAAATAACGTCTATGAATAGTTTTTTGTTCATTTTAACAATAGATGCGCTTTTACGGTCCGTGGGCCGCGTTAATTCTACTGGATATGTACATTACATATATAAAGTATTTTTATCGCGCGTAAATTTTTTTTTTTGGTGAATCATTCAATTTGGGTTTTTTTTACCCAATAAGGAAAAAAAAACTTCACATATGTATGCAGGAAGAACTATACAAACACATACATATGTATATAAATTATAATGTTATATACATATACGTGTAAACAAATGTGTTTTTTATTGTTTATTTTTGAATGCATTCAAACTTGTTTTTGAGTACATTTGTGAAAAAATTAATGAATGGAAATTTTTGAATTTATACCCAATTGCTTCCACCCATTGTGTATCTTGTATTTTATATTAAAACATTTTCTATTTCAAGAATGCATGTTTCGTTCATAGGTTTGCTATTTGGAATAATTTATATTCCCACTAGTGTTAAAACAGAGTGCACTGTTTGACAATTTTTGGAAACATTGTAGACATGTAGTATAAAATAAATAGAGAATGTATTGACGATATGTACATATGTGAGTTTATATAGAATAGGCGCTGTAATTTCTTCTGTAAAGTCTTGTGCTTAAATTTTTTGAAGGATTATAAATTATGAATTTGTAAAGAAAAGTATAAAACCAAACAGCAAGTTACGTATAGAATTATGTACATATACGACAAGTCTTCTTTAAAAATAGTCATACATAATTATTGAAGTTAATACTGTAACTTATAAGTACTACACTACTATAGTACTATATTAAATATGATTCAACACAATAATCATATTATTTAAATAAAATCATCCTATATACATATGTATGTACATATATACTTATGTTATCAATTTAATATTATTATTAACACACTGAATCTACGATAAAATGATTTTGTGCAACAAGTTTAATTTACCGAAATTTATACTTATTTATCTAATTTAAAACAGGATTTTGTTGTTGTTCCACAAAGTATGTAACTAAGAACAACAAAAAAACTCTTGGGGTGTAGAGTTTTTTTTGCACGATTGATTGCTAACTATCTACTTTTATTTTGTCTCATCTAAATCTAAATTTTAATCTGCCAATGTCTTTTATCATTAACAAAGAAATATACATAGATACATATTATCTACTTTTCTATATAACATTTTGATTCACCTGAACAACTATAAGAGATTTGTCAAAATCGCGCTGAAGGACAAAAACTTTAAAACAGCTGAATAGCTGAACAAATATTACTCTGTTAAATTACAAAAAAAAAAAAAAATTACGTTTTAAAATAAAAACCTTCATTATTACAGATTTACAGTTTATTACAAAAATTGGTAATTTTTGATTTGAAATTGCTTAAAAATTTTTTTGAGCGGAGTTTCAATTCAATCATTCCTTCATGTTTTTGAATAAACCTAATAAAACTCAAAATACAAAAAAATAGCAATGAAATTTTGAAAATATTTAACTTTGAAAAAAGTGTTTTATTGATTTTAAATGAAAATTACTAATATATAATTCAATCTCAATTATTTGGAATTTTTCAAAATAAAAACAATTGTTAGATTTTTTTTTATTAATACATACATATGTACATCACATTATAAATTATTTTGATACATGCTGGGATCCAAAAACTAGAGCTTACAAATCAGTATGATTAAATCAGTGCATTTTTGATGATTGAAGATCTAAAAACTCATAAATTCAACATAAAACCTACCTAAATATATTACTTCTAATATTTAAATTTTAAAACACGTTATATTTAAAAAAAGAAAAAGATAAATTAGAATTCGGAAATCAGATACTTTTTTACTTATTATAGTGCAAGACGTCGTGTGTTTCAATTATATTTTCAACTACAACTTAAATGCAACAGAATTGAGTCACGTCACTTCTTAAAAAAAATTAAACTAATTCTTAAAGATTTATATTTAAAAAAAATACTTAAAATTTATTACGTATACTTAAAAGATAAAAAATAATTGCGTATCCTCACCTTACCTTATTCAACATAATTTCGACAAAATAATTGTGCAAATATTTAGTCATTTATAACGAAAAAGTCAGATAATTTTTTTTTCTTTAAATTAGTTGTATGTTTACTTGTATATGTATATGTGCGGTGTGTGTATAAAACATATTATCACATGTATGACACTTTCATTCACATGAGTATTGTGTATTTAATATCTTTCTATGAGTTTTATGAATTTTGTTAATACCTCAAAGACATTTTCCCGATATAACAGTGCTATGATTGGAAGGAGTAACACTAATATCATTCACACCAAAATTAAGTGCGTGCTACATTTAGCACATGATCGTTTGAGTTAGGTGCATGTGTACTTAATTTAAAAATGATTCATTGATTGAATTGGAATCAATCGACAAAGATGCTTACTTACATACATACATATGTACAGTAGGTACATATTTCATCAAACTTTATATATGTATATGTAGAAAGATAAGGAGTTAGCCCTTTAGGTCACTTCAATCACTTTAAATAACAATCGCATAGAAAAACTCGATGTTATTTTACATCCCATTTATTCTTTTCATAGTCGAACGATATCATTTAGTTGAACGGATGTCATGTGCCTTTATTGTATTTACTAATTTTAAGCGCCATGCACTTAATTAAATCAATTGTACACAGTAGGTATATTAGGTACATGCGTACAATCCAATACTCATATAGTAACTGAAAAATGACCGATCATTTTTAATGGGCATACACACTAACATTTAATTGAAATGTTAGTGTCTCATTTTCATAATCAATTTGAATAAATTCCGCTGATTCATTATTACACTATTTGTGAATAAATTACTGAATTAATGTTTAATATTATAATTTTAGTGTAGGCTGATGAAAGGCAATAGGTAAGTATATAATTCTGAATTTAAATTATGTCAAAAAATCGTTTGTAAAAATCCAATGACGCATGTGCCATAGTTTAATTTTTTCTAGGAAAATTAAATGAATGCATTTTATAGCAGTTCTTTAGCCTTTAATACAATTGCTAATTTATATTTAATTGTGTGCATGTATATTGTATAGAGACTTTCTAAATGTTTATAATTCAATTTGATATCGTGGTGGCGACCAATAGGATCAACACTGTCAATAATTTATTAATTTGGAGGTTAAACTAATTTACTTGAAATGGCAGTAGTTGCTGTTTATGTACAATACGCTCATTACAATTCATTGATTAATGCTAACTTTGTTAAAAGCAAAGTTTTTTATAGGCAAATTATTAAGACTAACACCATTTTAATTTTTAAATAAATTAAATTTAAATTCCTCTATTTGTCTGTCTCTCTGTTACAAATGCTTAGAAAATTGAAATTGAACTCGATTAAAATGTATCGATTAAATTTCCCTTATCATTTATCAATATCATCATCTTGACTATAATTCTCTTTAACACTAAACGTACCAGGGTCAAATGACCGCTTTTCTCCAACTTACTTTACGACTTTTTCTATAATATAATA
>JANSTT010009867.1:0-25217 GCA_026745375.1 Platyura marginata | reverse complement strand
CAGTGAGGCTTATAAAAATAGAGATTTAAAAAGAAATGCATATGAAAAATTAGTGGAAAAATTAAGTGAAGTGGACATTAAATGAAAGCAGCTATACACAATAGATGTGTTTCCATACTGAAAAATTGACAATTTTAAATGATCGTTTTTGTAGCCAATTCTTCATCAATTTTAATTCACAATATTTTCAACAATTTTAATTGTCCATTTTAATTGATCGTCTATGGGACCTTTTAAGGTCTGTGAAAGTGATACGTTTAAACAGTATATATTCCTAGCGGCAATTTGAATTATAGCCTATTTAGGAAATTATTACACTTTACGTTTAATTATACTGATACTGCGCCATAAATTTAGGATGTCCACTAAACAGCTAGTGAAAATACTTGGGTTTTAATCAAATTTAATTCAAAAATATAGTTTTTCTTAAGATCAACAGTTTTATGATTCGAGAATTCAAAAATATAAATAGAAAACTAAAATTATAAAACAAAATAAATAAAAATAGACTTAAAATTAAAATTAATCAATGTGTATACCAAAAGTGAATAGTTAAAAGAATTATTTTTGAGAAAATAGTTCAATAATTTATTATGCTTAAACGTGACATACTTAAGTTCATATCACAGACCAATAATTAAAGGGGTATTCATTATAAAAGAAAACCTTACACGGTTATATTGTAGTCGTTATATATATGATTATCAAATTTGTTTTTAACCGCTAATTATTTTACATTGCGCAATAGTATTGTTTGTGTTTTTTTTTTTGGTACTCCCAACCAACTTAACGTTTATTTATTATCTTTAAAACAACAATTGAATACCAGAAAACTAAATCTTTTGCCAAATACTGTTGTCGCAATATATAGAAACAAATATGTATACAACTACAATATAACTACCTACATACTATATGTACGAGTACATTATGCAAAGACAACACGCAGTTTTATTAAATTTCATAAACACGTGTAATTAATCATCAAAATATTTTAAAGATAATTTCGTCCACGTGTTATCTTATAAAGATCGACAGTAACGAACAATTTCTTAATATTGATTGAATTGAAAAAGGTTTATCTTCTAATTTCTAAGAAATTTTAGTTTTTCCAAATGTTAATTCTCATTTTCATAAATGTATTTTATTTCTTGTATATTTATATATTTTAATAACTAATTTGTCATTGTTGTTTTTCATAGTAAATATTTTGTTGCAAATTCTAAGACAGCCAAAAATTTCAGCTGAATTTATTTTCGTTTAGTATTTTTAAGTAATATTACATAACTTTAATTTTTTCTATATAAACCTCAGACGCGGGAGAAAACTTTCGAAACTTTACAGATAAAACTTTAAAACTAAAAAAAAAAAAAAAACTGTATTAGGTACCTTTTCAATTTTGTTGTATATAACGCACTTAGCTTGACATATATGTACGCACTTTTGATTGTGTGTGTGTTTTTTTTTAACTTTATATGGCAGTTAATGTAGAGTCTTTTTTCCGAACACCTCTAATTACCAATGACTTATAACCCACTTGTTTCAACGATATCACTACAATCTCACTTAATTGCATTTAAGAATGTCTATGAGGTTCAGCAACTAGTAGCTATCCCAAAATTTTGTTAAAAATAAAAAAAAATAAAAAACCAATTTACTATCACACTTAATGAGCCAATATCCTTAACATAACACAATCATTTCCAAATAGAGTAATAAAAAAAAAACTATATTCACGCAACACCTCTATCTATGTTACCGTTTTTTTTTTTTTTGTCTTTTTTGTTTGTTTGTGAACTTTAGGAATTCAAAGCTTGTAGTTGACTGAACACTTTCAATGTTCTATGTTAGTAGGGACGACGGCATTGAAATGAAATAATAATAAATTTAATTAAATAATAAATATAGTATGTACCTAATGTACATTGATACACATGTGTAATTGTGTAGAAATTAATGAAAATGTGCAAGTCAGTCATAAATTTCAATTTTATTGCGCACACTATTTATTCTACAGGGATGTTTAAAAAAAAAAAAATGTTGCGTATTATTAATGTTTTTTTTAGTATTTTGATTTAATTTAAGGCATTGTTTAGATATAGTAATAAAACCTGTTACCTTTGAGAACAATTTTCTTAAAGCAAACCGCTAGTGTTTTCAGCAAAAATGAAAGAGGTGTGAAAGTAGGTGGTTATAAAAACCCCTCGAATTATATACCAAACAGACATATAACGCTATTACTACATACATATATAGACCAATAATCAATCAAATTAGATATATACATATATGTATATACAATTATACATATATTCTTTAACCGCAACGATTTGTCTTCTTAATTACAACAACGAAATACTACAAATATAGTTGGATATGAGAGAATGAATTCATCTCACAATTATGTTTGAAGTAACTTTATACAGAATCCTTATTCGAGCTTATGTGTGGAATAGAATAATGGAATAGACGTTAATCGTACCACAAAACAATAAGCTTTGTATTAATTAAAAAAGCTCTGTTTGAAACAAATAAGAATTCTGAAGCTAAAATAAGGACAGATAGGTATAATGTGTGTGTGTGTGAAAATATATGTGAAGCTTTCCTTATTTACAATGATTCGTATGAAAATTTTTCTATATGATTTTTTTTTGGCATTAAAAAACCCAAATGTCATTGTACGTATGCACTTGTAAGGTTTTAATTATTTCAAATATTGAATCAAGATGTAGAAATTGCATTTTTATATAAAACATTGTTTAATATTTTTTATCTTGATTGATGGAATTTTTCAATTCTATCAGTTTTATCGATCATTAGTATTAGTGAAATTCAATTTTTTAAACGACTTGTTGATCTATATTATCGTACATAGATAAATCTATGTATTCTATATCTAAGTATTGCATAGTATATACTTAGATATCGAATACATAGATTTATCTATGTACGATAATATAGATCAAAAAGTCGTTTAAAAAATTGAATTTCATTGTTTAATATGTTACATGGAAACTTCGCTGCTGATATTATAGAATAAACAAATCTAATATTTTTGATTGAATTTTATTAAAAATAAATAAAAAAGTTAGTAAAAATTAAAATAAAATTGAGTTTTGTATTTTGTCCAATTATGTAATTTTGTATTTTATCAACATTATTTTGAACATCCCTATGATCACGTCGTATTCTAAAAACATCTGAACAGAAAGCGCATTTTATGCATGCTAAACTAACATATAGAATAATATGCACTTGCACTACGACGCCGGACATTCTACAAATATATTTTTATTTCCTTCCGATCTCAACTACTACCAATAAATAAAATCAACAACAGTGAATTGTTCGGGACTATACGTAGATATATAGAGCTTTGGTGACAGTATAGTTCGGTATAGTTAAGTTAGTTTTAGAATTTTTGAATGTATACGAATCTGTATATGATCTGTTGCCAGGTTATGATCGATGATGTATTGAGATCAAGGAAAAATCTTGGCCGCTAACTTGAATTTGTGTTGACGCTTGGTAAAGAAAAAAAAACACACGAAGATTAATTAATTAGAAAATATAATCGCGTGAACAAACTGTTTATTTTGTGTCGCAATGGTGATATGTAAATAAACCAAATGTATAATATTGATTCACATTTATGTCAGTATTTTTAGAAGAGTAGACAATATGTGTGATATATGTACAATTGTAGCTATATCGATACATACGCTAATAATAATAATGCCCATTTAAGTGTAGTGACAATACAATACAATAATGAGAATAAATATTAGAAACACAACCAATCAAACTATAAATTTGTATCTATTTATAATAATTTAATTAATTGAAGAAGATTTAATTAATTAAATTTACGTAATTTTTTGCAATAAGCCAAAATAGGTTCAGAAAAACTAAGACAAATCAACTAAATAAATATGACACAAAAAGCTTTCTTTAGGGATCACCAACCTATACAAGTCACGGATCGCCAATTCTTTTGGTGAGTAGAGTAATAATTATTGTAAATCATTAATTAGCACTTTCATAAAAAATGGAAACCTTAACCTTAAACTTTATGATTTAAAGTTTATGATAAGAAAAAGTAAACTTTCATTCACACTGATGATCCCGGTACAAATAATGAAACAAACTTAAATTAAAGGATGCTAAAAATGACGGAAACATATATGTAAGTGGAAATAATCTATGTATTGTATATAGAAAGTACGTGGAATTTGTTTGAGAAAATCTACAGACTTTACGGTTGCACTTAAGATGGATTTTTCCTGTGTGATTTAAGTTTCTACGGATTTGTCATACATGGACATTTTTTTTTTATATGTACTTAGTAGGTATCCAAGCAGCAAATTTAACACCGAAGTTAAAAAGAAAACTTAAATTGGTCTTGCGTTATATGGAATACGTTTTCAAAACGATATAATAACAGCACAATTTCAAAAATTTAATTTTTATGAATTGAAAAGCCACTGTATTGTTCAACGTTGACTTTTAACCTAATAAAACATTAAGTTAATTTTAAGTTCCAATAGAGTTTACATCGTTAACCTTACACGTTGCCTGGTTACATATAAACTATTTTTAAACCATAAATACACTTCTTTGCAAAGAAACGTTGTAAAAACCATAGCAGGACGTTTAAATAACCTCTTTTTAGTTTTTATAACGTAGCAAGAACAACTTAAGTTTAAAAAAACTGTCCAAGCACAGTATTGTGGTAAAGTGTGTGGGAAGTGTTATTAACGTTATTATAGAACTTTTTTTTAGTTTTTGCTATTTTTAACTAGAGTTGTACAACCGTTGCATTACCGATCTTTAACTACAAATTGCTACTTGCGTAGATACATATGTAAAATCTTATAAAGTTAATTTCTAGCATTTATTCATAATTTCATAAATCTCACTAATATTTTGTACTTAAAAATTACAAATTATTATTAATGTAAGTACAATTTAGGTCAGTTTTAGTTGTTACTGTATCGATTTTTTTTAATAGCAAGGATTACTGCTGCTTTTGTACTTTAAATTTTCTTTCTACTTGTAATGATTTCCCAATGGACTATAAAGGGATTGTTTTCCTTGTTATTATCAACATAAATCCTTTTGTATCATTCGGTTACAAACAAATTAATGAGTATATAGTTTAGCGTCTGGATATTTTAGAAATGGAGCAGATAAAATAATCAGATCATTAGTGGAAAATATAAAGAAAACCAGATGAAAGGAAAACACATAACGAAAATATAAGAATATTATTGGATATAGGTTATTTCGATTTCTAGTCAAATGTTCTACCAGACGTTCCTATTTTTTGTCCAATAACGAACAATTCAAGATGAATTTAAATGGCGAAGTATCTACAAAATTGAGTCCAACAGGTCTAAAAAAAATTTAAATGCATAGATAGATTCTTACCGGCTAAGTGAATATAAATCTCTGACGTTTTCTCAAATTTTGTCGAAAAAGAAGCTGCCATATTAATCATTTTCATTTTTTTTTTAAATTACGTACTACACAATAAATTAATGTTCGTTCATCAAGTCCACAAACACAGATTTTTAATGTTTTGCCACTTTTTTAACTTAGTATTTATAGTTGCTTATAAATTCTTAACTGCACATATTTTTGGGGGTTTGTTTTTTTTTATTTTATAAAAACTATTTTTGAAAATATACACACATTTTAAAAAAAACACTTCAATATAATGTCAAGTTTATAATTTCAGAGCAAATTTTATGTTCTTACCGTTATTCAAAATGTCAAAAATCATTTGTTTTCGATGAACTGCGTTGATTTTTACAGTGAAGCCGTAGTAAAGTGAATGTTTTATTTATTAAATTTATTTTTGTCTTCGATAAAAAAAAGTTTGTCCATAAACCAAAGAAAACTTAATAAAAATATTTGCTTTTTCCGATATTTTGGCCAAGCTTCATCAAAATAGATGCAAAAATTGTACAAAAAAAAAATGTATTTCAAATAGAGAAAGAAACTACATTAATTTCGTGTCAAATTCAAATTTGACAGTTCATAATAAACATCTATGACATCGATATTAGTGGAATGGTTTATTTAAATCGTAAATACTTTTAATATAAAATCTTCACAGTAGTATGGTTAGTGGTTTGCAGGTTTTACTGTATTTAGTAATATGGATATTAAAATATTTAACCCTTTAAGACATATGATGCGGAATATAATTGGAACAATTGGATCAATGTAGAAAATTACCTAAAGTAATTTAATTAAAATTTATCAATTCTTTCATCTTCGAGATTTTGTTTTTATTTCGAATACATAGGCGTAGGTTAATTGTTTTTATTTCAATATGTACCTAATATTCAATTCGAAATTAAACACAAAAATATTCTTATTACAATTTGAATGTTGTTGTTGTTGTCTGTCAGGTAGTGACCGGTGGTCAAGTATAGGCACAATAAAAATTATGTCACCTTTAAAAACAAATAAACCAAAATTTATCTTTTACACTTTAAAATAGACCACCAATGCAGAGCATATTGTTATTGTTGAATACACAAATGGAAAAAAAAACCACACACTTAATCCAAATAAATGGAATTACTTAAGTTCTATTCTATATATGACTTTAATTAAAGTAGTGAAAATAAACAAATATATTTTAAATGTGCCACACGTACAAAATAAATAAGTTTGTGGTTATTATTACATAGGCAAGATGTTTGTTAATAACATTAACATAATAGAAGGAAATAACAGCAAGGAAACGGTTAATGTTCATGAATTATTTACAAATTATTTTGAACATTTTTTGTTCTGCCAGTATTTGTAACTTTTTCCCGTTGAATTTTGACTTTATTGTTATTAATTATTCAAAATTTTAAATTACAGCTATACCTGCTAAGTGTATGATTTTCTCACAAAGAAATATTCTGCTATATTAATAAAAGATCGATTTTTTTTCTAAACAACAAAATCGGTCTATAGAACAATTTTATTCTCAAAAGAAACTTTCCTATATATCAATTAATTAGCATGCTTATCCACATTATAGATTCTTCAAACCAACTTAACTTTCCACAGATAAAAAACTATTGAGACATTTTTCTATACTTAGACTAATCCATTTGCAATTAAATACTTAAGGCTTTATAACCTTAATCAATATCCAAAAAATAAGAAAGCTGACTTTTACTAAGGCAAAATCAAGTTTTATAAATTAAATTAAGAATACAATAAGTAAAAATTTTTAACAATTGATTAACAATTATAACACAAAAACTTATAGATATATAGATAAAAATGTCCGTTTCCACTTTCTTTGTCTTGATCTGCTGATTATTTGGGATTTGGCTTATGCATGATATCATTTATATACTTTTTTTAAAAGTATCATCCATTTTTTTTATACTGATACTTTTTTTCCCTCATACTTTTTTTAATCCTTTTTTTCTATTTTCCTAAATTTTTATTTTTTTTAAATTTATTTCTTGTCGTTGTTTGTTATTTTCCGGGCTCGTCAGTATCCGAAAGCTGCGAAAGCAAAAAAAAAATATTTGGAAAGTCGAGAGCGCCAATGAATGCAGGGTGGCAACGCTAAAATCCATTTTGACCGTTAAAGTTAATTTGGATTATAATTGCTTGGAATTTCACGAGTTGCTAAAAACACAACCAGCGCTTCTTCGCAAGACATCAGCAAGCCAAGAAAAATATAATTACTGTAAAAAGTCTGGAGCAATGTCTGTTGACGTTGCTGCAATAAATGACGATAAAATTGAACAAATTTGCATTTTTCTCTTCCGATTTTAATAAAACGTCCTTTTTTGTACTTTTATGTTATGGTATCATTATGCATGAGTCATGTGATAAGAATTTTGTTACCTTTTTTTGTTACAAGTTTTGAGAATATCAGAGTTTAAAGGGTTCTCTTTATTGAATGCGTTCTATAATGAGTTGATTTTGTCCTTACTTAGTTATCCATATAGTCAGTTTTAGTATAAGTTTTAAATATTCATTATAATCAAAAGTTTTAAATTGTGCCAAAAGCACAAAGCAAAAAGTCTACAAAAAAGATAAAAAAAAAATTATCAACTCTACATTTAAGTACTATACGCATAATTTTAATTAATCTGATCGATTTTCAAAAATATCTAACACTGATTTCTCAATAAATGAACAACAACTAAATTTAAAAGTAAAAATAAATAAATATGAATAAACAATTTAAATCAAAATAAAAAAATTGCATACACATCGCCACTATAGATTAGTTAGAGAGGATCAAAATACTTATGTTAATCATTAACAAAAAAGATCCTACACAGTTTTTAATAACTAAATGCCATTTTCCATCATATATGTACGATTGTACGTACATGTTAAATATCACAAAAGTCCATCACTGCAAACAGCTCTGTAAAATCTAACTAAATTCGCCAACAATGCGCAAGCTTTAAATCTAATAGCTAACCTTTTTTCCCATAAGCTAACATTATATGTACAAGTTTTGTCTTCAAAGTTAATTTGTCTATTAGCACATCGACACTCTTCTATTGTGTTTGTCTGATTGAACTATTACCAACTATCGTACATATAGTATAGGACAAAAATTTAATTTTACTAAATAAACAATCATAAAAAGGGATCATAAAAATTCTATACTGTCTTATCGAAAATAATCATCTGTAGGTATATTTAGATAAATAATGGTTTATATTGATTTTGGATTACTAAACCATAATTTCAGTGTTTAGTTACTTGGAAGTTAAAGTGTGTTTCGTAATTGTTTTAATTAGATTAACGGTCATATTGTATACGAAAATATTTTGTGCAATTTTTCCTTTGGTGAAGTGAAAATTTAAAGGTGTTTTTAATTTTTTTTCTTTTTTGTTTTTTTTTTTGAATATGTTTCATCTATTGTTTTAAAATATATTGATAGCCAAACAACAACAATAAATAAGTATGGATAAATTACATTCCTATCAAGGATGGGCTGGACGTTTTCATGAATGGCGTGATGATATACGAACAAGATATGCAAATTGGCGTGAAGAAAATCCAGAAACTGTAATTGAGTTAGTTAGGAAAGTAGCAAAAGAACAAACTCAACCGCCATCTGGTCAAACAGCCGGAGATGTTGGTGATTTTTCACATATTTATAGGTAAATTATAGAATTTAATATTATTTTGTAGAATAAGTTCTTTTTTTTATGACTTATCTGGAACTATCGCCAAATTTCGATATTTTATTCCAAATTAGAAATTTTGCCTGCCTATACTAAGATTCTAGCTATTACTGATGATAGATAGAAAGAAATGACTCTTTAAGTAAATATATCATAAATCATCAACACCGAAAATACTAAGTTCCTATGTTTCCATCAAATTCTATAAATAATCACCAAAACTCTCTACTAAAGTTTTCTATCTAGCAAATGTTTAAAATTGATTTTAACCAGCAAAGTGTAGTTCCAAAATTAAATGTTTCGTCATGATTTAAGAAAATTAAGAAAGAAATAAAATGGAAAATTTCCAAAAATGTCGCTCACTACACAAAAAAGGACCTAAGCAAAAGCTAAGTTCCATAGTGTAGATTTTTAGAAAAAAAACTACAAATTTGGTGTTCTTCATTGACAAAAGGGCTGCTAGCGAAAGGCAAACGTTGCTTCCACACATGTAACACTAAACGCCACTGAAAAATATAAAAACTTTTTATATACGAAATGTAGAAAAATCGCCATTTTGTTGTAATTTTGTAAAAATCCAGTAAAGAAGGAATAATTGGCTATGCCGACCATAATATACCCGTATGAGTTTATTATCTAAGATTTTGTCCGAGTTTGCACAACAACTAAAAATTGAATACAAATGATTCAAAATTCTAGAAATAACATAAAATTGATTATAGCGCCATAACGACTGGTCGTGGAACTTTTTGGTCTATGAATGAAATCTTAATTTTTTTATTCTCTATCATTTTTGTCATATTCTTTTTTTTCGTTAATCAAATATTTTACGAGTAAATGATTAAAACGCTAGAAAATACAAAAAATTGATTGCAGCGCCATAACGGTATGTCGTGGAACTTTTTGATCTATGAATGAAATTTTAATTTTTGTATTCCCTATGATTGTTGTCATATTCATTTTTTCTATATTTCGACTACCTTTCGAGTAAATGAATGGTTTATATCAAAATTAGGTGAACACTGTACCATACCCTCCCCTATTTTCCGTCCGATTTGCTTCAAAAACAATAGAGGTCTTGCTCTAGGACTACATAAACTGTCAAAATTTCAGCTTTCTAGCTTCAGCCGGTTTGGCCGGAATCTTGATCACATGCATATTTTGACTTAGCATTTCACGAAAAAGACAATGGTGGTAACATTTTTTTCTACGATGGCGTTCCAAACTTCGTACCAAAGTTACAATACCCTTGATTAACATCGTACGGGTATAAAAAGACCTTGTGAACTATTTTCTAAACTCATATAAGAAATGGAAAAAAAATGGCCATTTTATGATAATTTAGTTTTTGGGGTCTTATAAGGGTTAACGATGGATCAAAAATGGTGGCCCGCTATTATGTAACACATAAAGTAAATTTTTTTATTGTATTTACAATTTTTACGAAATTATTTTTGGTTTAGTTGGATAAAAATTAAAAAAAATTAGCCTTTACAAAAAATTTGTGTGGGGGGTACCCGAAGCGGTTGGCGAATTTAACCAAATTTTAACACAACCCGTCCCACAGACACATAAAAAACCTACTGTTAAAAATTGCAAGTCTCTAGCACTATAATATTTCGTATACAAGCTGTAAAAGCAAAAGCCTTCCAATAAGGACATCTTACATAGGATTAGGATTAGATAGAACACCTAATTGAAAATCAATTTATTAGACATACGAATCACAAAACAACATGCATTTCCTTAGCCATAGCATATCAAATTAGTTTTCAATAACATCCTAAACAGGATATTGGTATTAAGTTTATGTACAAATTTCCATAATCCTGTCGGATATATTCTGTTCAAATAGGATAAAATTGCTTTTGTTATTGTATTGATATTGATTGAGTCACACCAATTTGTTTGTCTAGAAAATTGTTTTTTATGTAAAAAAAAAAAAAAAGTTTAAATTGCGACTTTTATTGTGTGTACTTTTTCTCATTTTCTCTATAAATAAGGAAAAAGACCCGAACGGAATTAATTCGTGTATCGGCAGCCGTTATGGGCATTGAATTTTCATATGCTGCCGAAACGGCATTTGTATCACCAACACTACTAAAAATTGGCGTTGAACATCGGCACATGACACTTGTATGGGCTTTATCACCACTTGTTGGATTTTTCCTAACTCCCGTACTCGGCTCAATAAGCGATAGATGTCGCCTGAGTATGGGTCGTCGGCGGCCATTTATCATTTTATTATCAATCGGAGTTTTCTTAGGTAGGCATATACTGGGACAACGGACAATCATAATAAATTGCGCTAAATCATTACAAAAACATTACCAGGATTATTACTGGTTCCAAATGGAGAAGACATCGGATATGCATTTGGCGATTTTAATCCATATGAAAATCATTTTAATTATACTGGCGATGCACCACAAACAATTCTAGCACATCGTTCGACAGCATCAAACAGTTTTGTACAGGACACTGCCCGTACAATAACACCACATCCTTGGGGTATTTTGTTTACAATATTAGGAACAGTTCTGTTGGATTTTGATGCCGATGCATGTCAAAGTCCAGCTAGAGCTTATCTACTTGATGTAACGGTTCCAGGTATAAAGCTTATGATCTTTTGAGTGTTAGGATGATCTTTCTTTTTTTTTTTTAATATATGTTACAGAGGATCATGCAAAAGGACTGTCAACATTTACAATTATGGCAGGACTCGGAGGATTTATGGGTTATTCATTGGGTGGAATTAATTGGGATGCTACAGCAATTGGTATTTGACTCGAATTATCGGTTCATATATCGGTTCATATATTTTTTATTTTAATATTTAGGTATTTTACTTGGTGGACATGTACGAGCCGTATTTACATTGGTTACATTTATTTTTATTTTTTGTGTTTTCGCTACAGTGACAAGTTTTCGAGAAATTCCACTGTGGAAGTTAGAAGCAAAACCACAAACTTTACCCGATTTCCTTAAAGATGACGTCGACGATGATAATGAAGAGACAGAACACGAAGGGAACGTTATTGATCAAAAATCAGAAACAAATTACTTGGAAATTGATGAGTCTTTAAATAAAATGACAAAAACCACATCGTATGGGGCATTAGAAAAAGATCACATTGAAATTCCTGCATCATTTGTACAAATTCGTTTTGTAAATTTGCTGTAGTCAAACTAAAAAAAATTTAAAATTTTAGGACCAAAAACGTAGATACACAATGCCACCGCTTCCAACTAATCCCGAATACGCATCTCTTCCCGGTGACAATATTGCCGAATCATCGATGAATGATAGTTCTCTGCCGATTGGACGAGAAGAAGGAGTTGCCTCTTTAGCACACTATTTAATGTCCATTATTTTGATGCCATTCTCATTGAGAATGGTCTGTCTAACAAATTTATTCTGTTGGATGGCCCATGTGTGCTATTCACTATATTTTACGGATTTTGTAGGAGAAGCAGTTTTTGGCGGTGATCCAAAAGCACCTGAAGGCAGTGTAGAACAGAGACTGTACGAGGATGGTGTACGTTTTGGATGTTGGGGAATGGCTATGTATTCATTGTCTTGTGCATGTTATTCGCTTATTATCGAGAAATTAATTAAGATCTATAGGTAAAAAATTACCACAGCACTTAAACTTAATTAAGAATAAGCTGATTGTGATAATTTATAGAGCAAAAAATGTGTACATTGGAGGATTACTATTTTATTCAACTGGTATGACACTAATGGCATTAACCAGAGCCAAGGCTAGTGTCATTATATTTAGCTGGGCTGCTGGCGTAATGTATTCTACATTATTTACTATGCCTTATCTACTAATTGCACACTATCATGCACAGGGAACGGTAATCTAAATCAATGATAGTCTGTCTAGTATTTTTTATTGATGTCAAATTACAGTTTGAAGTTACTGCCGCTGGCGAAGCTAAACTTGGTACAGAAGTTCGTGGTATTGGTACTGATGTAGCCATCGTTAGTAGTATGGTATTTTTGGCTCAGTTTATTTTGTCAATGTGTATGGGTTCAATTGTTTATTGGTCCGGTACTACTACAGCTGTTGTTAGTGTTGCCAGTTTTCTTAGTTTTTGTGGAGCATTGTCTGCTTCACAAATTATGTACTTAGACTTGTAATCGAATTAAATTATATTATTTGGAGAATTGTAAACGTCGTATAAATACTATTCACTCGAATGACAGTTTTTTTTTACATTTTTCTGTTTCATATACCAATTAAAAGGTAGGTCTAGGCCATTTCTGTTAAAAAGTGTGAGAGAGCACATAATAAAAACATAAAGCATCATCTTTGTACACGTACAGAAACAATACGAACACAATGTAGGAACAAATAAGTTACATTTGTGATTGGGGTAAAAATGTCACCAGATGAAGATTGATTGAAAACTTAATAATAAAACTGTGCAAAATTTATTTAAATTCTGAGTATTCTTAAATAAATACCTAAACAGTTAATTAAAGGCCTCCTAAGATCTCAAATTATTCTTACACTTATCTAATATATCCTTTTTAATAGCCGAATAGTCCGGATGCAATTTTAAAACTTGCTGACAAACATCAATCGCATCCGCGTATCGTTTTGTTTTCATATGATTGTATGCCAATTTGTAACCAATCGATGGCTTCGATTTACCACCGAAACGCCATGCTGAATCATAGCTAATAGCAGCACTGCGATATTCTTGTGCCTTTTCGAAAATAAATCCTTCCAATTCATATGCCTTCGAACATGATTTATTATGTTTTAAAGATTTTTCTAGCAAATCGGTGGCCATGTCATATTTGCTAGACTGAATATATAGATCGGCCAAAACCAACCAGCATCGTTCCAAATTTTCGGCATCTTCAAATGTCCACAAATGTTTTGCGACACGTTTTAATTGATTTCGGGCACGTTGAGATTGTTTCAGCATTATATGAGCTGAAGATATGCCCAGTATTGGCCCTACATGATCTTTATATTCATCTTGAGAAGCAATTGCGGTAAAATCATTTAGGGCTGATTCAACTAATGTCTTTTGTTTCGATGCAAGACTCAGAAAATTTCTCAATAAACGATGATTTAATGCTTCATTGTCTAATCCACCAGGTCGTGGTTTAAGTTCGTTCAGTAAACGTTCGGCCGTTCGTAGTGCCATTAATCGGGAATCTTTTACTTCGGAGTCTTCTTGTGCTTCAATTAGATTTTCATTCGGTAAATCTCCATCGGGATTCAAGCATATTTCAATCATATTAAATATAGCTTGTTTACCCCATTCCGAATCTCGTCTAGCATTATTGAAACATCGCAGTGCTCCATTTGGATTACCACTGTACCATTCATAGAGTCCTTTACAGTAACTTAGACCTATATACATATATATATGGGGTTCGGTTAATTATTTTCGGAATCATTATGAAAACCATCTCACCAGCCTCATCGAGTGGCCTAACACATGCTTGTTCGGCTCTTTGAAGGAATGGCAACACATCATTTAATGTAGCCGATCTACGCATCACTTCAATAAGTCGCGCTAGAGCGGTCCAGTAAATTGGTTGTGCTATTAATAGCTGAGAAAAATGATATGCGGCACTATCAAAGTCCATCTTGAAATATAAAAGTTTATCGATTTTATTGTGATTCAGTGAAATAAAATGGACGATGATATAGGAGGTGCAATACTAAAAGTTTTGTCTTTTTTCTTGAAGTTGAAGTTACATATTCTAACGGTGTTGTTATAGGCGTATACGGGGTAAATTTAAGGTCCTGGTCAGCCTAAGGTAAAAATCCAACTATATTTCAATTGGAAATCATCGCCATTGAAACATGGGTTCAAGAAAACCTGGATAGACACTACCAGAACAAAAGAATTTATATATTATCAGACAGCCAGGTAGCGCTCAAAGATTTGGACTCCTATAAAGTCCAATCTAAGCTTGTATGGTACTGTCTGACTAAACTGATAAACCTGGGCAGCACCAATAAAGAACTCTTCTTTGGGTGCCAGGACACGAAGGCATCGTGGGAAATGAAATGCGAATGCTCTCGCAAGAGAAGGCGCTGCAGCCACGTTCACCGGTCCAAAACCATTCTGTGGATTATCCAAAGGTACAATCAGAAGGGCAACAATGGACTGAGAAGAAGGCGAAAAGCGGTCCCACTGGGAAATCATCCCTGGTCAACAACACGCAAAGAATTTGATAAATTCGCATTCCCAATAAAGAGCTGACAAGCTGCTTAGGCTTCATAAAAACAGCCTCAGAATTTACACTGAACTATTTACAGGTCACTGGCAATTGAGATGTCATCTCCACAAAATCGTATACCTGATCTTTCATGTCTCGAAGAGGACGAAACGACGGAACACATACCTTTCGCCACCTAAGAGGCTACAGTCTGACTCCAAACGACATTCGACAGAACAGGCCTTCTCGGATGCGATAATTCACTAATAACACCTCGCTAATAGAGGACATTTAAATATTAGTACGGACATCTACAATAGATCTTTTAGGTCTCAGTAGTGAAGGGTCAATAGCCGTAAAGCCCCCTACTAACCTAACCTACCTATTCTTTTGGTTTGGTCGAAAATCAGGGAGAGATGACACAGCTCCTATGTCTCAAAATATTCAGACGGTGATGGCATCTTAATAAGTTAATGTCAACTTGATTGCAAGAAACCGCACTTAATTTAAGTAAAATTTCATTGTTTAATTTAAAGAACTCAATTAATATTGTTAAGTTCATCCAAATTGGTATTCTTCGCACAAGAATCAATGAACACCAAGAATATCAGTGTTGGTCAATGGGAAATATCGATGGAAGCATCGAATATCTAGATCTTTTTTTGAATTTGTTATTAGGAGAAAAGTTATAAACGGCCGTCGGTCATTTAAGAACCATAAAAATTGCAATTCAAGCAAAGGAAATTGGCAAATAAATGTAATTTTAGCAATACACATACCTGTCTGAATGATAAGTCAGCCATCATAACAGAAGCAGATTCATTATTTGGTTCGGCTTGAAGAATTGTTGCACAAATTTGTCTACATTCATCCATATTGTTCATCTGTAAATTTTTTGATTATTTAATTTGGAATTAAATTTTTGAAAATAAAATCATCAAACCTGCATGCATAAACGAGCAAATTCTGCCATTATTATATGATCTCCTTGAGAATACTTCATAGCCTCTTTATAGTGAGTAGTAGCCTGATGGTTATCTCTCATACTTATTGATTGTTCTGCCATTAAAACGCATATTCTACATACACACACACACACACAAACACAAACAAATTGAAACATACAACACAAAATGAATAAAAATCAAAAATTACTTTGACAGAATTTTATGTTGTTCTTGCATTCCACCAGTTTGCTCCAAACTAATTCGCTTCTGTAAACGATATTGATTGTCTTGAGCTTCTTTAAGCGTCGATAACGAAGAATTTAAATAACCCGATCGTTCACGAATACGAGCCAACAAAAGTAATTGCTTTGTTCTCGTTTGTAATGTAGTCAAATCGTCGCTGTCTCTATTTGAAAAAAAAAATGATAATTCTCCATAACAACAACAACAACAAGAAGAAAAAAATGGAAATTTTACTTTTTTGTCGAGTCAATTTCATCAATTAACGTTTGTTCAGCATTCGAGTATTGTTTTAGTTTCAGAAAAAGTTCTGATAAATCCAATTTCAGAGCCGAATTCTCATCATTAAGCGTTGCTTCCTTGTAGTAATTTATTGCCTTGGCATATTGATGCGTTTTAACGTAGGCACGACCCAGTTTACTTGCTAACAATGGATCACTGGGATTCTGTTTCAGGGCTTGCTTAAAAGCGTTTATTGCTTCGTCTGGTTCTAAAATTGAATTAAATTTGAAATTGTGCTTTTCTGTGTCCTCTTCTGTGTTGAAAAAAAACAAATTTACCCTGAATTGACATGTACGCATCGCCCAGCATAAGGTAACTCTCTGGGCCTGGACAATTGTCTACCAACTCTTTGAAACATTGAGTAAATGCTAGCCGATCTTTCTTTTGATGCAGATATACATTTGCCAATTTTGTTTTTGCCTAAAGTATGAAGATTTCTCATATTAATGTGTATCGGTAATGAATTCCAAACATTTACTTCTTGAACGAATAACGAAGAATAAATGTGTAAATAAATTTTGCTAGCAAACGCATGACCAGTCTTGGTCTTGCAAATTGAGTCTTGGTCTTAGTCTTGTTCTTGCACATTGGGTCTTGGTCTAGGTATTGTTTTTGTACAATGGTCTTGGTCTCGGTCTTGCAAAATGTGCAGCAATAACCAAGACTAATTTTGCTCATTACTAATGCACGATTGAGTATTAAAAAGGAAAATAATTTGGATTCAAGACTTTAAAGTGATATTAATAGAATTTTAATATTGTCATTATCCTATACTAGCCATCTAAGATATTGGATTCTCGTTTTTGTTACGATTATTTTGAAAATTATCTGTATTGTCTATAAATTTCATTCTTACAGATATTACTAGAACTTCCATTTTCTGAATTGATTTACAGACCCATTGTTTATATTCCCATTGTTATAATCTAAAACTCACCTGCAAGTAATACGGCTGACCCGGCTCAATATTCTTAAGTAATTCAATGACCACCGTAACATTTCCCTGTTGCAGTGCTAGATCTGAATTGGCTATAATCAAACGTCCTTCCTCCGGTGTATTTTTATATTCTTCCATAGCAATTTGCATGAGTTTACCGGCCTCAATGCCTTGATTCGTTATTGCATAGATATCGACCATTTCCAGATACAAAGTAACTTTATCGGCTAAACTCAGACCATATCCCTCCTTGGCTGTGTTCCTTGATTTCGATGGTGACGCCTGCTTATTCAAACCGCTAACATTCATAGCTGTCTGATAGCATTTCAGACATTCATCGTATTGATGTTGACTTTTTTTTATAATCCCATTCAGGAGGTGATACATTGGGCTTTCTCGAACTTTAAAATTATGACTCAAACACATCTCGAGACTTTGAGCAGCACGTAGATATTGATTCTGTTGAATGTGTATTTGAGCAATAAGTAGATGGGCATCTGTATAGGTTGGATCAAGATCTTGTAGAATTTTTTGTAATGTTGTAGCCGATGCACTCAATTCACCGCACAAAAATTCTACTTTGGCCAATTGATAGACAGCCTGAACTAAACCGGGACATGCTTTGACGATAGCTTCCAGAATATTGAGGCTATGCTTTAGGGATATGTGCAGCGTTTCTTTGGATAATGTTGAGCCCATCACTACTGTGGACTGTATGGGAGAATACTGTAGTAGTTCATTGATCACTTGTAGAAGGAAATCCGGATCAAAATTACGAAGATAATCTGTGCCATATGCTAGAGTCTTAAGATTTTTAAATTGAATTTCACAAGCTTGAACTAGCAGAGCAATAGCTTTGTCGGCATTGTGTTGATGTAATTTGGCCGACATGAACAATAGAAGTGGTGTTTTGTTTGTTCCCTGAATTTCAATGAGAAATTCTATTTGTTGTTTAACTTGTTCTGATGCACCAGATTCGGCTAGCTGACAAAGTGTTAGACCACATAAAGCATATATCGAACTGTCGTCTAATTTCGTAGCCGAACGAAAATATTTAGTTGCATCTTTGTAGCGCCCCAGTAAGATGGCATGATATCCCATTTCAGTTATGTAGTCAGCATTGCCCAGTGACATTTGTGAGGCTTTGTCACAAAATTTCATTGTGCACTCCAACACATCACGATTTCGGCCACAAGTTCGAGAAAAAAGTTGGGCAATTTGAAGATATAGATCACAGTTGGTCGGTTCTACTTTGGACATTGATGTTAATAGAATTTGCAGTGAGGACAAACCAGCTTCCATATTTCCATCACGACAAATATGAACCAGAATTTTAACACGAAGCGCTTCAATGTTTGTTGGTTCCAAATTCAAAATTCTCGATGATGTTTCTAAGGCATGCTCCCAATTCCAGCTGGCCAACTGTGTTTTCATCTTCTCAACTAGTGGTATGTTTAATTCAGGATAACGGACCGAAAGTTTATTCAACACCGAAATTGCCTCTTCGAAATCATTATTAAGTTGATGGTATCTCATCTGTCCTATATTGGCATCAATGTTCTTTCCATAGTCTAATGCTTTATCAAAGAGTTCCAAAGTACTTCTGTTAATTTTTGTATTCAGGCATAGTTCTGCCCAACCCTTAAGCACAGAAGCATCGATAGAACCGCGATTTAGTTTAAGTGCCTTCTCAGCGTATTCTTTTGCCTTTTCCAGTTTTCCACTTAAAAGCAAAAAGACGGCTGAATAATAGGCCGAATTTGATGTCAGTTTCTTTCGTTCATCTTTCAATCGACTATCGAAACTGAGAAGAGCTTCCTTATCAATTACTGTACATCGTTTATGAGCGTAAATTAATGCCAATATTGCAGCCATTGAATAGTCCTTTTCCGATTGAATGGGATTTAGTTCTCGGATACCTTCTTGAATTCTACTGCCAAGTACCAGTGCAAAACCATTGTACAAACGAAAACATATATTACCGGTAAATTTTGTTAATGCCTCCAATGTAGTGTTTTGCATTAAATGGTAAAATTTCTCACGTCCATAGTAGAGAATTAGAGATTTGTATTCTTTATCATCCATGGTTCAAAAGATGGACAATTCTGATTTGAATTTCAAAAGCTCTTTTCAGGCATAGAATAGTAAGTAGAATAAAGTGAAGGAATAATGTAATCATTAAATTTAAACACTCAACATCTTACCTTGTCTTTAAATAACTTTGTTTTCCCTAAATTCTAGTTAAAAAATATTTATTTGTTTTATTCACTAGCGTTTCCATGGTACCGCTTTTTTTTTATTTTTGGAAACAAAACATTTGACACTGACATTTGTAGCGGAAGTGTATAGTGAACCGTGTCACGTGACTGACAACAAACGTCATTTGTTTTTTGGTTATGTTGCGCGGAATGCGCGCCAAAAGTTGGAACATAAAAGAAAAGTCGACATTTTTTAATGTTTAGTTTAGTGAATTTTAAGTGCTAAAAATATTTGTAAAAGTTTAATTGAAATAAAATTTGTTTAATGTGGCAGAGGGGGCTTAATGGACAACAAGAATATTTACAAGATGCCCAGGTAATTGAGATTTTATATGAAATTTCTTTTTAGGAATAGGTTATTAAGTTGGCCAAAGAGGATGCATATGGGCCTCGCTCATTTCTTATTTTTTGTTAAAATTTGGTAGAGGTCGTATCCCAAATAATACTTTTATCAAATTTGAACAAACGATCTTTAATCAATGTGCTTCGATTATTGATCAAGGTGTCTAGAGTTTGATCCTGTGCCTTGTATTATCAATTTACATTTATATTAAATTCACATTTATATTAAAACCCCCTGTTTTTAAAAGACCAATAATATTTTTCATTCTCAGATTGATTATTTACAAATTAAATTACTAAAATCGACTGTTGTTATAGTAGCCCCAATTTTCTTTCTCCATTCTAATGTATTCTCGATTGATTGTACAACTCGTTTTAACTTCTTTCTGTGTGTTGCTTTAAATGTTGATGAGTATTTCGTAAAAATATCTTGCAGCTAGAACAAAAGAATAGATATTTTCGTGTTTCTCTATCAATTAATTCATTTTTATTACCATTTTATATTCGTATTCGGTTGACAAGTTTTGCAACAATAGCAAAATATTTTCTATTCCAACATCTTTTATGACTGTATCAAAGTTACCATACAGAAATTCCAGAGCATTTTTTCTATAAATAGAATTCTGTCCAGCTGATAAAAAAATATCCGGAAGATATCTTAAATATTCGTGCGTTAAAAATTCACCGTACATATTTAACAAATTCTGCTCTCTGGAACAACCCAATGCTCTTATTAACATTTGATTGTAATCAAAATCATCGACCGTCAAACTATTTCGAATAATTTGCCATTCATTTGGTCCACCGTGTTTTATTACAGAACACAATATGATTTCAATTTCATCCAAAGATTTCTGTGATCTTAGCAGAGATTTATCGCTTAATAAATTTTGAAATTCACGATACGCCTTGTCGATACAAATTGAGATACCTAATTTTTTGCATGCCCATTTTGTGATGAGTATTTTCCTATTAACGGAACTATAATTGTTAATAATTGGCGATAAAACAATTTTCCTATAAATGATCGTTATTGATTCAACCAAAAATCTCTGAAATTATAATCTCTTAAAAGCATTTTAATACGTTATTGATATAGCCTTACTTTTAACTGCTGAAAATAAGCTAAACCCTCAGAGTTGTCATAAACATAATCCAAATTGTCTAAAACAGCTTTCCACGGACTATAATCGAATTCATTTAATTGCCAACAACTTAAAAGCTGGAAAACAATTGAATAATTCAAATGACCATATTGTGCCAAATTGAATGCATCATCAGCAAGCATAGCCCTAGTTATACTTGGAACAATGCTGTGGTTCTCTTTTAATGCATTTAGTAGTGTCATCCAGTATGCTTCATTGTAATTAACGCGATAGTATCCTGGTAATAAAAGTTGATAGTAAAACAAAAATTTTCATCCCCATAAAATGAAAATTACCATCTCCAGAAGGATTTACTATTACTAGAGATTCGGATGTATATAAATTTTCGTTCGTAATTGTTGTAGACCGGTTGAAACTCCAGATTATTTGATTTTCGGAATTGTTTGATGATGTTGATTGAAAGGTCAATGGTACTGGCCATACATTTGGATGTGTTCTTGGTTCATCATTATATGCAAACGGTTTCTGTTCAATGTGAATACTTGAATCATTTAACTCTACCGTTATTAGTGGATATTTAGGGGATGTGGTCCAGGAGTACACCATATCACGAAATTGTTTCTTTATCAAAGATATCTCGTCAGAGCCATTCAGTGAGATCGTTTTATCGAGAACTTCATCTATAATCTTAATAAAGTCAGCCATTTTGTTTGTAACACTGCAAAAAAAAAAAAAATTGTCAAAATTTGTGATTGTACAGTTTTCAAAAATACCTTTGTCTACAAATTTCTTGAAATCCTTTTTTAAGCGTTGTTTCGGACAATATTTCCTTCGCCATTTCCAGCAGGTGTAGTCCTAGAAATACAAAAAATTGGAAAGCTTTCGAGTACAGTTCAAGTTTACCTTTGGTTTCAGTTACAAATTTATAGTCTTCTTCGTTTTGCATATTACTATATTGATTTAGTGTATAATCCTGTAGGTTCATCTCAATTCTCATAGATTTTAATCTGTTCTCAATCAGAAATGGTTCGTTTTTTAACAAAATCTACATATAATAAAATATTATTAAACAATGCGGATGCTTAAATGACAATTTATGTACCTCATTTAACGTTACAGTCTTCAAGTACAGAGGAAATGCTTCTTTAAGCCAAATTTGATCATGTTCGTAATTGGAGTCATCAATGGTTTTAAGCCAAAGTTTTGACATTTGATACGTTATGTCGGCTGCCTTAGTAATTTCATCAATATCATTATTTGCGAAAAAGCTGGTCTCTCTAAAAATATAAATTTTTCACCTGGCATTCTTCAATTCTATTATTTTAGTTTTTTCGAAACATCTCAATAATATGGAAAGGTGTCCTCGGTTACTCGGAATTCGCGAAGTAGAATACATTTATCTTTTCATATACATTTTGAGATCTAAGTTCCGTACATGTTTTTGTATCTTAAGAAGAGTTTTCTAAAATCTGCCACCCAGATCGGTCAGACACCTTACAGATACTCGGTTACCTTAGACCTCAATACACTAACTAACTAAATCTACACATATACTTACTTTACTAAAATTAGTCCGTATTTAATTTCGTTAATATTGTTAGTTATGTTCGGTATTCCAATTATATTTATTTGCGTTGAATTGTACGGAATGCCCGTATAATTTTCAAAATAATTCAAAACTCCGGCCAGAAATAAATCGGAAAACGCGCGGGTCGATGAGGTGTTATTTCTTAAATATAATACAAGTGACAAATTGGAGTTTACATTCAAAACTTTTTTATCTATATCTCCAATTGCAAAACCAAAATCATTCAATCGGATGGCAGGTGTTCTCTGATAAACATCAAAAACTTCTTCATACATGCTAGAAAAGTAAATTAATTTAATAATTAAATTGACTGTACCAAATTACACTTACTTTTTACTGCTACTTAGTGGTGCACTTGAAGCAGTTACGGTGTAAGGAGTTTTTCGGATGCTTAACGTTATTGTTGTTTTAAATAAATTACTCTTAAAGCATGGCAAAATTTTGGAGACTCTATTGGGCTGTGTTATAGTTGCAATAAGCTTACTGCAAGCAATTATAACGTAATTAAAATATGATCTCTGTGGCTTTGTGATCTTTCATTACCTTGTTCTACCGAAATGATCATATTGTGTATAAATTAAACCATGATCTTTGGACATATTTCCCATAAATTGAACTTTAACAATGTAATGTTGATATTCCTCCAAATTAGATTCCAAAGCAATTATTAATTTGTCGTTTTCATTATTTTTAACAATATCTTTAATTTTTAATTTTATGCCATCATCTTGATCACCATCATCATCTACACTAAATCGATCTGGACGGTTTTCATCATTGAAATAAAAATTGGACTGATTATTAAACATTTCAGTGTAGTTAGTTCCATCTGATGGATTATTGTATTCAGTCGTGGTATTGTCAAATAATTGTTCAATATTGCCTATTTCTGGTTCTATTTCTAGCCATTCATCTACAAATAGAATTAAAAAATATTCATCAACACCACATTATTAATACTATTTGAAACCTATTTGTGTTGGAATTTTATAAACTTTTACAAATCTGGAATCTATTTCTAAATCGCTAATGTCTAATTCAATTGTTCGAATTTCATTGACGGTTGGCATAATTGCAATCCAAACAATTCCATAAAATTTAAGTGCTAATGGATAAATTTGTAATTTATAATGTTTGGGTACAATAGATGGCGTCTCTAATAATTCATGTTCGGTTGTATTTGAATCAGTTTCTTCAAGGAATTCGTGTAAAGATTGTGCAATTATTTGCTGAAAATAAATTGTTATCATTTAAACTATAGTGTAATGTAATTTTAATTATCAATATTTACCTCATATTTGTGTTTTGTTGAATAAAATACTAGAACCGCTAACAGAATTCCGGCTAGAATTATTAAGAAAAATAATCCAAAAGCTTTGTGAATGGATATGAAACAACCGCCATTTCTGTTAGAATAAAGAACAAATATTTTCGTTACTTCGTTATATTTGAAAATTATTTTTAAATTGCTAACATCATTTTAACAACATGGTGTTGAGCATAATTCGCTATTATGTCGGTTTGACGAGCATAGCATCTGAAGCATCCGTAAATTCAATCAACTAAAGTCTAAAGATTTCTCGATAAATTATTTAGTACATAGATAGTGTATGCTTCCAGGGTGTAATTATTATGGTTCTAGGATAATATCTCTCTCGGACAAAATACCCCTTCATAATTTTTTTAAGGCGGACAAAACCCTCCCTGATAATTTGCTTCAAAAAGGACAAAATCTTTCCTGGAGGCGAAGAATTCTGTCTGGGGAGATTTTGTCCGTTTTATTTTACCAATTATTATTCAGTCGGACTTTAAAGAATATCTGTCACTCCTCTAGGGCTGTTCACAAATTACATAAAACAATTTTTTCTGTTTTTTAAATCCCTTCATTCCTTTCGTAACAGATAGTAACAAATTGCGAGGAACACCAACCAAAAATTACAGTACTGACTTCTATTATAGAAAACTGTCTTTAAGCGAAAAACGTTTCCGAAAAAAAAATTAACCTAAATTATTAGGAATGCTATCACTGCTTCTAACAAGTACCTGCTCATACAATACATCAAATCCATTTTTATACCCGTATGATGTTAATCGAAGGGTATTATAACTTTGGTACGGAGTTTGTAACGCCCCTTAATACTC
>JANSTT010009856.1:0-25219 GCA_026745375.1 Platyura marginata | reverse complement strand
TTTTTCTATGTATTTTAGTAAAATTTCGAATTGATAGATGTCATTTCATTCAAATTCCTTCTAAAAATTTCCTGCTAAAATATTAAGCAGAAATTACGCAAAATCGACATACTGATTTTCAAATATAAAATTATTGTCAAATGACTATAAGATTGGAATCTAGAAAACCCATAATCAAATCAAAAGGATAAACATAAATTTGACTTTGAGGTCAAATTGACTTTAAAGATATTTATTGGTAAATTTTTTTGAAAGGTTTCTTATTTCCAAGAAAATGAAGCTTTTAACGTCTCAAAGATCCATATCATAAAATATGATAAAATCGAAAACATTGACTATGTAGATTTCGCTTTGAAATACGAAATTTCGAAATGTTATTAAAGTACCTAGACATATTTTCAAAAACAATCCATTACTAATCCATTTTGATATTGCAATTCAACCAACTAACTAACTGGCATGTAAGCATAAACAGATTGATAAACACATCAACTATACCCCTGAGTCCTTTATAATAGTTATGTACGTGTATAATGAGATATAGGTATATGTATGTACATATGTGGAACGGAGGATATGAGAATGTTATAAATTCAGCTGTTGTGTATAGTTAGTTGTGCCAATACACACGAATGAACATGGGATATTGGCCACTCCTGGCACTAGATTGCAAAATGTTATAAATTTCTGTGACGTACAATGTGCGCGACCCAATTTCTGCACATTAATAAAACATGTGACTAGCTTTGACTGTTGAAATTGGACATAATATGATTTATTAGTCCATTGCCATAATATCAGTTATGAAATGTTGAAGTTTACTTAATCCGTAGTTTTTAACAAAACAAAATCAAAAAAAAAAAAACTTTATGGAATTTATGAAAGGATTGAATTAATTTAGTTCTTTTATAAATGTAGATAGATAAACTCGCCAGAAATTTATTTGATTTCGTAAGATGTTGATGTTACATATATTTAAAGTTCATTAACTTATATTAAGAATTTTATAAAGTTTTTTGTATTTGTAAGCATGAAAAACTATTTTACTTATACAGTAGAAAATGTATTTGTTCTGGAATAGAAACTTTTACTTCAAAGTTTAAGCGAACACTGATCATTTTTGTTATAAAATTATTGATGCAAATTGTTAAGGAAATTACAATTAAATCGAAGTGTCTTTTGCAGGGTTCCATATTTTCGAAATTATTGATCAATACATGGCAGAGGATTACCACAAAGCTTCCAATTGCCATTTTTGAAAATGAAACACTAATGAAAATTTTTAATATGTAACTTGCTAACGTAGGTATAACTATCTTAAAATTAATTAAAGGTGGTTCATTTATCGTGTAAAAACTACGCTTGAGCCACTGATGAAAGAACCACTCTAATGGATTGACCTCAAATAACTCCCTGTTGATAATAATTTGATACTAAAATTAGTGAGGAGCAAAATCAGTCTTGGTCTTGCAGTCTTGGTTTTGGTTTTGCACATTTTGTAAGATCAAGACTATTCTACAAAAACAAGACCAAGACACATTTATAAAGACAAGACCAAGACTCTTTTACTAAACCAAAACCAAGACCCAATGTGCAAGACAAAGACCCAATATACAAGACCAAGACCTAATGTCCAAGACCAAGACTAAGACCAAGACCCAATGTGCAAGACCAAGACTAAGACAAAGACCCAATGTGCAAGATCAAGACCAAGACTCTTTTACAAAAACAAAACTAAGACCCAATGTGCAACACCTAATGTACAAGACCAAGAATCTTCTACAAAAACAAGACCAAGATCAAGACCCAATGTGCAAGACTAAGATCAAGACTCCTGTAGTCTTGGTCTTGGTTTTGTGTTTGCTCATCACTAACTAAAATATTTATAATTTTAGAAAACAATTAATTTTAGTACCTTGATTGAATTTATTATTATTATTAAAACAAAACTCAATTAAATTTCATTTAGCTAGAATACTTAAATACAAACATATTTTCCACATTTAAGAATTTTATCCATTTACTTAACATTAATAAGAAATAGAAATAATTTTCATTTGCGTGAATCACGCCACTAGAACATCTTTATAAATAAGAGTGGAATAAAATGAGTGTAGCAAAATCCAGAGAAATGTTTCTGTTTGAGTTATTTTTGGGGTGAGTCTCTATACACACTACATACACACTGTGTAGTACACATCAGAGTCTATCCACATTCCCTCCACTCCCATACCATACATTTATTTCGTAATGATGTTACCATACGAGCAAAAGATATTATATACTACGACTACTACCTTTTACTTACATAATAAAACAGCTAGCGCATTTTAAGATTGGATGATTTTGAAAGGCATCAGAAAATGTTCAAACATTTTGGTGTGCAAATAAGGATTTTCATATTTTCTAACAAATCAATAAAATAAAAAAAAGACATAAAAAACACATAAAACAGTCTTGTGAAAATGTTTACAAAATATCCTAAATAAATAGAAAATGACAATAAGTGATGCAAATTTTCATTTTTTTTTTCACTCTCTCTAGCTCTATTGGAAATATATCATACAGAAGGGAATAAAAAAAAATTGCAAATATATATATTTTTGATATAAATATTGTGGGATTTTAAAATGTCAGTAGGTCCATATATATGTATATATAAGATTATTTTTATGATTTTTCTTATAATAATAAATAAATAGAGACATTTTGAAAGGAAATTGTTGTAATAATCTACATACATATAGATGCTGAATAACTGATCATCGATTTGCTTCCATCAACATTATTGGAATCCATCTTAACCCGAATTGTGCCAATAATTCACTAAATAAATGTAATCATAAATTAGTGGATGATAATTGATTTGGGAATTGGGCGTTGCCATATGGCAACGCTGTGCATATTCGGATAAATGTTTTTGACGTTGATCTCATTAATTAATCAATATGTTTTGACATAATCGTTTGAACCCAGCCTAGTGATCATTTTTTTTTGCCATTTGTATGAACACAATAATATATTTTAATGTCAGTTTACTACTATTACTAATTAG
Source organism: Platyura marginata (assembly GCA_026745375.1). Taxonomy (NCBI): domain Eukaryota; kingdom Metazoa; phylum Arthropoda; class Insecta; order Diptera; family Keroplatidae; genus Platyura; species Platyura marginata. Next base: position 22,164 of record JANSTT010009856.1, on the reverse strand, counting down.
AGTAATACATTAGATAAAAAAAAAATTAAATATTCTTTATTATAATCACTTTTTCAAATTGAAAATTTCTTAAACTCAGAATTAAGTGCTATTACAATAAATATGCTCATAGTTTTAAAGCATACATACATTACATATGTACATAGTAGATAAAGATAGCACATAAATGTACGTAGGTATATAATATGTTTCCAGAACAGATTATATGTAGAGCCAATTCATGATTTTATCTTAATTAACTTTCCATAAATCATCTTCATATTTTGGATGAATTTCAAATTTTCGGATCTTTATTATCTTATGGTTATTTAAATTTTGTGTCATATGAATAATGTTTATCCAGATCTAGATAGCCGCAAGTAATGGGGCAAGGTCATGTGATTTTAATTTTCTTATGAAAATTTAATATTAAGATTTATTTCTATCAAAGATCAAATTCTACTAACAGACCTAACTAAACTAAGGTAATTCAATTACGAATTATTTTTATCTAATTTGTACGTTAATTCTGAATTATGTTTGCTAACTTCCTTTTCTCAATATTTATTTAATAAGAACCTTGTGTTCAGAATAATTGTAGTAAAAAAATTCTGTTAATTAGAATGCTATTGTTACATAATTTCAAAAATTCGCTGAGAAAACTGAACAATGAATTCATCTCTGCAACGGAAAAGATCATAAAACTACTAAACCAGTTTAATGGAATACTTTGATGTATGATTTTTCGAAAATGCTGTATTTATGTATAATACCTGTTAAAACATTTTTCAAAAAAAAAAAAAACCAGTTAACTGCAGAAATTTTTATCCAGAAAATCCTTCAACCAAATAGAAAAAAGAAAAAACGGAAAAAAAACATACAGACTAGTTACTTTAAAAAGTTTTCCTAACTAACAATTTTCCTAATTGCTTATTTTTGTTAGTGCAGTCAAACATTTTTCGAATTTTCTCGTCTTGTTACCTCATATGCCTCAACCAACCAGAGTACATTAAATTGCAATGAAAATGTTATGATTTCTATTCAGTTACATAAACATACATAGCAACTTTTATAAAATGAACGATCTTATCAAATAAATTTATGAAAAGGATAAGATTCCTTTATGTAATATTCCTTAAAACATATATACATACATATGTAAGTATATATAATACTTCAATCTATATATAGATACATATATTGAATACATACATACTTCTACAAATTTAAACTATGTATTTGTATACAAATAGCTATATATCTTTCCCTAAAAGGTTTAAAGAGTTTGATAGGCTTTGACTTTTAAAGCACAGATTTGGGGGTTTTAAAGAGTAAACCAATTTTAAAGGTTGCCTTATCTACATGGAAAAATGATTTTTTTGGAAAAACGGTTCTAGTTTTTTTTTTTTTTTTCTTTTTAGTAATGTTTATTAAATCTCTGAAAATGGTACAGTTGGGTAATGTTCGTATAGTACACGTCTAGTATAGGAATGTATGCGGTAACATGGGTTTTTTGGGAATAAATTTATATAAACTTTGACCATATGTATTGATTTAGTATTATACATCCTATATATATACTTATGTGTGTGTGTGTTTTATCAAGATTTGGAAAATGAAACTCGAATCAAGATTAAAAAGTATCCAAAATAGTGAAAAGTTCAAAGGCTATCTTCCTAATTTTAGCGTAAAATAATTAATGTTCTGAATGTCCCTAAGAAGACTTGATGTTTCAATTCCATATACTAATATAAGATAGGTCTTCTCCAGATTTGCCCATATCGAGGGCTCATATTCAATACTGTCTATCTGCAGAAACACAATTTTTCAGAAGAGCGAAAAAACAAGTTAAGTATGTATTTGTAAAACTCAAGTATGGAATAGTAAAAGCAAACAAATCGTATAGAATTTATAATATGTGGACACTATTGCATTCACAAATAAACGTCGTAAGTAGATAGACAAATATCAAAAATGATAAAAAAATAGTGTTAGAATCGATTTTTTAGTTCGAAATGAATATCATGTATGTAGTTGTGGTCAGTGAAGAGTTTGCCATCAAAAACTCATTTTCGTTAAAATTGCAGATAGATAGTTTTGAACATAAGCCGTCGATATACAGTTTCAAGATCGGGCTCTCTCTCTATCTCAGTATAATATATATTTTTAGTGAAGAGGGCGTGACACTATTGTGTTATTTTTATTTCTATTTGTTCTTTACACATTTGTCCTGAATGCGCTTAATTTTTCAAGTGTTTCAATTTAGTGTCGTTTTCAAAAAAAAAATTTTTATTTCTCGAAAAATCTTAATTTTTTTTTTTTTTATTAAATTTGCATTTTGATTATTAGAAACTCGATTTATTAAAAAGTGTTAGTGATGTATTGTATATTTCTATACCCTGTATCTGTCAACAAATTCATTCTTGTTATTTCTACTGTTCTACATGCAAAAAAAAAAGAAATATACAGATAACCCTCATATAACGTAGTGGTTAGGTTCTAAAAAAATGCCGCGTTATACGATACAAGGAACAACTGTCAAATTTCAATTGAATTTGAATGGCTTTTAATGAACTTTCAGTTGAGTTTGAATGGTTTTATAAAATATGTATTCTACTTTAAAGAATATTTTTAGTGAAAAAATCAATATTTAGAAATTTCAAGACCGCTTTATACGAAACTGCAACCGCGTTGTACGGGGGACATCTTCAAAACAGCGTTATAGCAAAAATGCGTTATAGAAGTACCGCATTATACGAGAGTTATCTGTATTACCATCAAAAGGTCTCATTTCGATTTTTGTTTGGCACATTCACTTGTGGAAATTGGTTGGAAAATTCAGATGATCATATTTTTTATTCAATAGATTTAATAATTAATATCGAAATTTTGACCTTATATATAAAATTAATAATCATAAGTACTTGTTTTATATATAAAATTAATAATCATAAGTACTCCATTTTGGTATGATTCTATATTTATTTACATTCCTCTCAAATTATAATCTATATCCAAACTTTACAAACATTTCAAAGTATAGTAAATACACAAAATATTCAAATAACCTACGGTATAGAAACGTTTGTGTATATCAAACGTTATAAACTAAGTCACTATGTTGGTTTGCGTTCAAGAACTTCGTTATAATCTATAGCTTTTAATAGTAGGTACTTACAATATATGTAGGTATGTACATATAGAAAGTTCGATGCTTGGTAGTTAGTGCATAGTAGATTTTACTATCTCAATTAATAGACTGTGAAAATAAATCCTACGGCAACCAGCAACGTTATTATACAGTGTACACTATACCATGAATCTATTCTAACTATATGATGATATTCTATTATAGATGTACTGTACTGTACCAGTTTATACACTGCCACAACTCACAGAGTTAAATTTACTTTGTCAAGGTATGATAACTACTCGTAACTGTCTACATATTATACATTATAAATATTATGCTACATATAATGTTACGTGAATACGCTACATTATTTGCTAATTAACAGACGGCAAACGGTAGCAATAAAGCTGTACACTGTACAGTGTACAGTGTACTAACTACAACTCCACATTAATATAATATAAATTTTAGAATTACTTTGGCAGAAATACTCTATAATAAAATGAGAAACAACGACGTGTCCAAATGTGATATTAAATTTTTTATTGTAAAATCTATTTAAAGCAGACAAATGAATGTGACGTGGAAGTTTTTAAATCAAAATCCTGATAATAGCCTTAGGTACAAAAAAAGAAAAAGGAAAAAAAAAAGAAAACAAATTAAACAATAATGAAACTTTGCCAACATCGTCTCAATATTTTATGAAAAGGCATTAAGATGTTCCCCGCTATAAATAGATTAACATTGACAGTTAGTTGGCTCTTAGAAATCGCTACATAAAAGGGAAAATAGTCAACAACAAAAAACAGTTTTAAGTGGAGCAGAACAAAATTATTATTAATAAACTGTTTTGAATAGCAGAATTTAAATTAGGAAGGTTCTAGGTTATTAACAAAAAAAAAACAAAAATATAATAAATAATGAAAAGAAAAAGTAATAATAAGAAAATGTCTGTAGTGATCAGTCAAATATATTTATTAATGCTTACTGACCACTGACCAGTTCACATTATTGAGCGCCAACTCGTAAAAAATTAATTACACTCCATTGAAAATTTTAATTATTTTTTAGAAATATATCAGAAAAATTCAACCAAAGAATATAAACTCCCTGGATACGATTAAGATCAACACCCGGATACAGATACAGATAAACTCACACCACACGTTGCCCATGCCATCTCAATATCGATTCGAAGCCTTAACACAAATTGTGTACCCACACTCCATTATTTCTTCTTTTTTTTCTACGATGAATTATGTAAATATTAAGGGTTGCTTCAAATAAAGTACTAAAATTATATATGTATATCTCAATACCTTAAGGGTAGGATACAATTAGCCGGAAAAAAATTATTTAAAAAAAGACTAAATTAAACATTTCCAAGAAAAAAAATCTCTTCTCTAATTCATATAAATATATAATGCACCCTCCTCTGCTTCTATAACTCTATACATACATACATACATTTACATACATACATACAAAAAAAATGTATATAAATTTTAGGGGAAAATTGCTGATAAATCACTTTATCTTATTATTATGAAAAATCGTTTTTAAATTTGCAAATTTTCCAGCTAAATTTTCTGACAATCGAAAAGTACATTAAATGCCACAAACAACAAACAGAAATTATATTTTTATTGCTCAAACTTTTTAAGTTTTATGTATTTTGCTTTGCTGGCACACTAAACATCATAAATTAAAAAGGATAAAATCTTGAATCTGTATGAGCCGGCTTGGTGTATTTTACATAGAATATATGTAGAATCTATACAAAATACATATGTATGTATATAAGCAATAAGTATATATATATATATATATTCGAAAAGGACTATTACTTTTTTTTTCTTCTCGAAGATTTTCTTTAATGTTTATTATAGCAAAACGAAAAACTTCCCAAATTAGTTTTAATTGTTATTGGTTTTTGTAGAAATGAGAAATGCATTTGGCTCTTTAATCATTCATTCATTTTTTAGAGTTTTTTTTTTATTAAAAATAAAGTCTACAAGAATGGTGGTTTTTCGAACAAAATAGCATACACACATACGGTGGCGTAAAGTGCCACCTTAAAATACTCCAAATACTTGAATGCCGCCCTAAGTGGCTCTTTGGACAGATTCTTGAAGCCAAATCCAAGTGAATCAATCGAATCGAAGTAAATCGGAATTAAGTGCTACTGAAAGTGATTTCATTAGAACTGAAAATGAGAATCAAAGCGAGACACAAAGTGACGATGAGGTGAATAACCATAGTGAAAAGGAAATCGAATATGATCCAAATACGTGGCCAGATGTTTTACCTGATTCTTTTCGAGAACAGATTGTAAAATCAAGAACGGCGCTGATCCCAAAACATCATAGAAATTATCCACAGCACAATGCTCGAAGTTTCAATAAGAAAATTTTTCATTCCACACATGCCAATGGAACACCTTATAGACGAGAGTATTTAATTTACTCAGAGTCCAGTGATTCAGAGTATTTTTTGTTGCTTTTGTGTCAGCAATTTGCCGCCCGTTTCAACGAAATTTTTCGCTTGCTTCGAAAAAAATTTTGAAGATCGTACAATAAAATAACTTGTCTGGCTAGAATGACTTGAAAATAAAAAAGAAAATCTACATTAAATAATAAATAAAAAAATAATAATAATTCAATGTTTAAACAATATTAATAAATAATTCGTCAGCTGAGTTCTGTATTTGGCTATAGATAGGCTGTACATCCGGGGAGGAATGAGGAGGAATATTCCTCCTTTTTTATTTCATTCCTCCTTTCCTCTTTTGGAGAAGAAATTCCTCCTTTTTTAAATAAATAATAAATTTGTGCGCAAAAATGTTTAAAGGTCTTATTCTGCGTTTTTTAAGTTGGTTCTACTGACTTCATATTCCGATCTGGCAGCACTGTTGTACAATAAGTCAGTCACATGTACGGCAAACGCGATTGTTTCTTATATAGATTAAACAAAAAAGTTTATTTTGCATAATTTTGTTTAGAATAACGTTTAAAAATTGTATTCCTCCTTTCCGTCAAAAATTTCTCTTTTTTTGATAATTTTTTCCTCGCTCTCAACCAAAGCTGCTGTACAGCTTAGCTATAGACCATTTCACGATTTGTGGTAAATTGGCAAAAACTGTCATAAAGAGAAATAAAAAAGATACATTTAAAGTAAAAACTTTGACGAATTGGAAATGCTGTTTCTAATTTATGCTGAAAATTTGGTTATTATTATTTGGCAAATATTCATAATTTTATCAAAATTCGACTAAAAAATTTGGCAATATCCTACATTTATTGGTGTTTTATTTTGTTGTTTTAGATATATCCGGGGGGCGATTGGATATTGACGAATTTGAATTTTTTTTTTTGACTGGATATATCCAATATTGGAAGGATATTGACAAATTTTGTCAATACTATGCTTGCGGTATATTTGGATTTGGATAATTAAAAATGGATAAAGACAATTTTGTTTTTAAAATTTATTTCGAACTTAGATATAGCCAATTGTTTTTTTAAAAACGGTACATTTTTTTGACATTTTGATAATATTTTCGAATTCTTTGCAGAAAGGTTGTTAGAAATATATAAAAAAACTAAAAATAACCAAAATGGTCTATAGACAAAGATAGAACTCAGCTGACGAATTATTTAATTTCATTGTATTTCAAGTTCTACTAATTTATCCAATATTTTATCAATTCTGGCATTCATATAACGAAGAGGGCTTAGGTACACATATCTATAATTCTATTTACTTACATCTAACAATAAGAAAAATTAGAAAAATTTAATTATTATATATATTTACCCCACTTAGTTTACATAATTATTATTTAATAAACAATATCATTTCGTTAATCTCAATTTTCCCTATTTATTTGAGTCATAAAACAGCAATTTAATTAACCACAACAGAGGCAAATCTAAACTTGATGGGTACTGATTTGTAATCTCAATCTTGTTTCATTGTATATCATCATCTGTTGTAATCCATAATATAAACCAATCGACTAGGTTTATTATTGTGTAATTCGGCTAACTAATCAAAACAATACAAAGTTATGCGATACAATATTTGAATGGAAAGTTCAATTTATTGCACAAATTAAAACTAATGAAAATATGTGCATGCAATTAGTCAATGCTGCCATAAACATTAATTGGAATGGATAGACTTAAATAAGTATCTATAGGACTATAGGGTAACCTAGATTACATAGATGGTATACATTTATTAGTATAAAATATTAGAATAGAATGTTAGAAAATATGGATTTATTATTCAACTGTTATATATACGTTTATACTTTTAGATATTACGGATATTGCCTATCGTGTTATTTTTTGTTTGTTTGTTTTAGAAACATAAATAATTCTTTGTTATTATGTTTTTTGACAGACTACTTTCAAGAAAAGCTTACTTGTTCGCTAGTTCATAAACACGATTGAAAATTGAAAATGTAAGAATATTGTTAGTTAAATGGACAAGCACCGGACAGCTTTTGCCATTTCTCCTTTGTAGAAGAAAAAACACTGCAGAATATACATTCTGTTCGAATGCGACGCATTAGCTCGCAAAAAGCTGCAACATTTTGAGAGCTATTCACTAACCCCAATGGAGATCGTACAGAATAATCCCCAGAACATACATAAACTTCATTAACACAGTACAGTGCTGTTGGATCACATTTAATTTGTGAATACAGTAGGGGACTCACAATAGATCCAACGAGTCGAAGTGAAGGAAGGCATCATAGCCATACACCTCCATCTTTAAACTAAACTAGTCCAAGCATTGCTTGCCGGTATAGTTTTTAACAGTGAAAACGCTCAAACTAAGCTCTAATTCATCAAAATTGGACTAGCGATTTCGAAGTTATGTTTTTGTCAAACACTATATGGCAAAGATCCCGTACTAATTTAAAACATAGGCAATTTAAAAAAAATAAAAAATTCTTCTTCAAAATTATCCTTAAATTTCTAAAATGGTAACCTTGACCTCCAAAATATATCGATTTCAACATTGTTTTTTACCATCTGCCAATGGCGTTGAAGATTTTAGATGTAGATTATGTTTTAAGAGTTGCATAATGCATATATAGGGGTTATTAATAACACCTCCATACCTTGGATCACCTACAGCATATTAAATAATTAATGACGATGACTCATAAATTCCATTTCATTTTTATTCAATTAGTGGTTATTCTACAGCTACATGTCTACAACATCTTTTTAATTAGATTTTTACTTCAGAAAACATATAAATAAGAAATTCAAAATAAAAATGCTTTATTAGAATATCTCCGGTTCTGTGTATATATCTTCAAACGGTTAATATTCGCCTAATTTACTTGCATTATATTATTTATGAAGATTTCAGGTTGTTTTATTAAGGATCTCCTCTCTGTAGGGCAATAAGAAACAAAAGTTTTTAAGCAAAAGAAAAAAAAAATGGGATAAAAGAGAACGCGATAAAATGAAATTTCGCTGCACAATGGGAAATAAAATCATGCTCATGTTGCAAATAGGAAAAATAAAATCGGACAAAATAAATGGCTGGAATTCGGTTTTGATGTAATGAAGCGATAATACCATTGCATTTTAAAAATATATTTTCCCAAAGACATAATAATTTTTATATATCTTTGAGATACTGGATTTATTAGATTATTGGATAGATAAATTGAAATGATAGAAATATAAAAGCAACGAGCGAGTACCTAAAAAGGATATACATATATAATGTAAGTCTTTGATGTATAAGGACACAAGATTTTTATTGTGAAAAAATGGCATATTTTAAAATCTAGTTTTTTGTTGAGTGTATTTGGAGTAATATTTTTAGCATATTATGTAAATAAAGGAGAGCTAGAGCATGTAGAAAAAGAAAGGGAAAGAAGGGAAAAGAAAATTAGAGCTAACGCCAAATTTTAACCGACACTATGCCAAACAGATGGGACGCCTAATGTTACGGCCATTAACATATTGTAGATCTCTTTAGCTCAATGAATTTTTGAGTTTTCATGCTAAAGAATGGGTATTCGCCGATGACTAATTCATTTTAAATAATTTAGACAATACAAAGATTTTATGACATTAAAAAAAGTAGAATCCCTTCCAACTTTTGGGAGTAGATAGTGAGGGAACAAAGTTCAGTCAATGTATTTTCCTAGCGGACGATTAGCTTATTGCACTACTTTTTGTGAAGTTAAATAATTTTGTTTAGACGACTGTTCTATAAGGTGGAACAGTCGTTCAAACAAAATTATTGAATTGAATAAATGCCTTATTTAGAGTAGCTCACAAGCCGTACGCCATATAGCCACCGCAATAATACAGTGATGTAGAACAATGAATATGTTTTTAGACCCATGATTTTCCGTATTTATCATAAATTATGAAAATAGCTCATTGTAGATATAATGAAAAATCGTTTCTCTTCTTAAGCATGCAAGAATAAATTGAAAAATATTTTGCATACATACATAACAAATTTGCATTATACATCGAATTGACTTTTTAATTTTTTGAATATTATTTATGTTATTTGTATATGGTAATTCACTTTTCAACATTTTGGTTTTAATATGTTTTGAATGTCAATATTTTCAGTTAAAAGGGATCCTTTAAGGTATTATTTACTGACAGCTCAACACACACACATATATATATATATATATATATATAATATGTATATGTTTCCTAAAATATGTTGAGTAGTAGGATGTTATATCTATACATATACCAAGCATCAAAATGTTTTACCAGAATTTATATGTTATCATCATTTTGCCACAATTGGTAATTTTCCCACGAAAACAATCTTCTCATATGAACAATAACAATTTTTGGGGTACTGTTTTATATATATTACTGTAGAGTTTTCCTATATATAAGGACATTTAATACGTAGATGATAATTGTCGGGTTCGGTTATATATAGTAATTATATTCGCAATTATAACAAATGTTATAAAGAATTCTAGATCCTACATTATACTAAAAATGCTATAACATTTTAGTGTTATTCTTTAATTTCAAATCTAAGAAATTATCATATAGAGATAAAATAACAAAATGTCCGTTTGAAATTTACTCAAAGTCTTATTCGTTTATTTCATCACACTTTAAGCTCACACAAATATATTTGGATTATAATCATCGTCTAGGACTCTTCTAGCTATAGGTAATCTATTTCTTTCCATTATTTAACGACAATATTGAAGTTAGGATCTATAAATTAATAATAGTGCACAAAGCATATCGTCCCAGCACCAAGAAAAAGTGCTATGTGGAAATTTTCGATTTTTTTTTCAATTTATTTTATTATTTTGAATTATCATCAACTACAAAAACACAAATTATGTTATCTCAAATAGTTTAGAATTTAGGAAAAAGCGCTATGTGGAGTAATTTTTTTCATAAATATCAGTAGTGAAACGTTTAATAAACTATATGAGCGCCTATTTGACATAAATACTTGACAATATTTGCTACATAAAACTAAAGTTAGGGACAGCAAAAAAAAAGCATAGGTAAAATCTAGAACGAGAATTGAAATAGTTTACTGCCTCGATATCATTGTATAGATAATATCATAATTGCATAGATAGGACGATGGGAGTGACTATGATATGATTTAGCCTCGCTACAAGTTCCACATCAGCTAGAACTTTTGTATAAAATAAGGGAACATTTTCTAAATTAGTTCAACCAAATTGAGAACCAGTCAAAGAGCCATGAAACAAACAATACTTTAGATAAGCCTGAAAGATAAAATCCGTAACGAAGAAATAAGAAAAATATCAAAAATAACAGACGTGATCGAAAGAACATCATCACTTAAGTGGAAGTGGGCAGAACATGTGACGAGACAAGAAAAAGTAAGATGGGAAAAAAAAAGATTATAATGTGGAGACCTAGAACAACAAGAAGATCGACATGAAACGAGTGGAAGGTAGCAGATGGCATCAAGAATAGAGAGAAATTAAAGCAATTAGAAGAGGTCTATTTCCAGCAATGGAAAACGTAAAACTGAAGAAGAAGAAGAAAAAGTTTATTAATTAACTAAAATAATCAAATATAACATAAGAAAATATTTTCTGATGCATTATCAAATTTGTTAAAATAAACAAAAATTAAAGAACAAAATAATAATGAATTTTTAATTAAATGAAAAAAGAAAAACTATAGAATTAAAGAAGAAATTATAATGAGAACAAAGACATCTTAATCAAATAGTACACAAAGAAATTCACGAAATTGCCTAATTGTTTAAAACATTAAGCTAAGAATACTCTGTTTGAAATGAGAGTATGCATAGAAAATATTTCAAATACCTATATCATATCTCCTTACAAAACCCAGATATTCTAACAAAATTATATTAAAAATTTATAACTCCCTTATTTGTCACATAACTTCAAAACTATTCAGATATGTACCTAACTAGTATGCATGACGGTAGTTGTAAATTCTCACCTCAACTTTTTATATTACTTTTTAATTTTCCCGGATAAACGAATAAAAAAAACTTTTAAAATAATTGTCTCTGAGAAAGCACAAAAAAAAGCAAAAAAAAAAAAAAAAACACACACACCAGACTAGCAAAGTTCACAACATAATAGTTATATTATGTACTCTCTTGTACTATAACGAAAACTAAAGTTTTCCTGACATTTTCGTGTGGCATTTTTGCAAATGACTTTCAATATTACCTTCCCATAAAGAACTTTTCAGCAAACAGCATAAACTTTTGTGTGGCCAAGAAAAAAGAAAAAACTTTCTTAGCTGCTCAAAACTTTTTTGAAATGTTTTCGTTGGAACTTCAAATTCACCATTCATTATTATACAGTTTTATGTATAATTACATACCAACATAATACATATGGATGTATAACTACATACATACATAAAATAATAATGACTTCTATTGAACTAACTAAAATCACTAATAAAATCGGCAAATAAATTACACTTCAGTGCCAATTTAATAAAATCGGTGAAATGTCAAGTATTTTATTTAATTAGAAAATTCAGGTATAGTTTATAATTAATTAAAATATTTTTTAATTGATGAAACTCCCGGTTCTTTAAAAGTGAACTTAAAAATTTGTCTAAAATGTGATTTGATTATGTGATATTAAAGATGAGACATATTAAAGACATCCCTTGTAAGTATGAAGAACTAGCCCGCAGTAGAGCACCGAGCGAAATTACGACATAACTCTAGAATGAGTTCATTGGTTTCCTAAATAGGATCAAGATCATACTGGATGAATTGTAAACCTGGGGTACAGCACAATATATCTATAAAGAACGCGGTGCTATGGGACTATAAGGGTCAACCTCTCTCAAATCTATCTATCTTACAAAATTAATGCCTATAGAACTAGGAGTGTCAAATAAGGAACTACAGTAACACTATTAAAACTGAGATCGATACTACTAGTTTTCCTCTTTTTATCACTACTTTATGGATCATTTTTGACAGATCTAGCATTGATCGATCTATTGCGGATTACACTAAGAGTTCCACTACAATTATTAAAACAAAAGAATACCGATAGAGTATTCTGTTTTCAATTGAAACTGTACTTGATCCAATAATAATAGAACAAAGTAAATATTCTGAAGCTATTTACATATTTATTTGTTTTTCAATACCGACAAGCTTTTAAGCTTTCAATCATTTTGCTGAAACACCAATTATTGACGTTGATATAGAGACTTTCAATAGTTAGCACAATTAATGATTAATTCAATAATCGCATTAGCAATTTCAATAAATCGCTTTATCGAATGTATAAAATAAGCAAATAAGAAAAGTTACGAAATCACTATTATGATACAATCCTATATAGTAGTTTCGAATTTAATAAAATCTAGTAAAACTGGATACATAACAATAACAACAACAAAACAATACTATTTATTCTTTATGTAGATTGTAGTGATATACTCAATGAAGCGTCATCAATAACAATAATCAATCAATTGCTAAAGAAAATCACAATTTTGCTTAAAAAAATTTCGAAAATCTCATTTTATGTCCAAGAATTACTATCGAAAATCTTCATATATGTAACAGCAATTCGTTTGCAGAAACTTTCAACAACTATAGCCATAAATATCAAGTAAAATAGGAAAATCGATTTTTTTTAAACCTTTAAAGCCCTTTTATCCAACGACTTCTTTAATGCGATAAACAATTTAGTTTATATAGCGGATTATATCTGCTTAACGTGATAGGATTTAAGGATTAAAGTATACACAGCCACATATCACATGTATAGGAGAATATATACGATATTAGTACAGGGCGAAATATCCATGTTTGCTTAATGATTCGTTCAATTGAATTTATTTGCTTAATGAATTGAATATTATTAGATCCCTTTAGGATATTATCTTAATATTAATAATTAAAAACTATAAATTCAATTCGAACAACGGGCTACATAAAATCGTATATGCATACATTTAATAATTGAACAAAGTACATAATCTAATGACAACGAGTTAATAAAGAAGAGGTAAATTTTGAGCTTTATTCACTTTATTGTCCTTTGAAGGAACCATAATTTAACTATGATTTAGAGAGTTTGAACTTTATATATGTATCATAACCTAATTCAATAGACTTTCTCCTCTATTCTATTATAACAATGTTTATAGAAAAAAGCAAATTTAAATTAATTAATTCCGAGTCTGTTGATTAATTGAATTCCGAGTCTATTGAAATTATTAATTCCGAGTCTATAGAAAAATCTTTGCATTTTCTCCCTATCTCAATAGAAAAAAAAACATCGTGTCCGCAGACTGTTCATGGATTATTTCCTGTATCTATCGAAAACTTCAGTACCTTATAGGATATTTTTGAAAATATTTCTATCCATTTTGTCTTCTCTATGCCTGGTGTTATTACTTTGAAAGTAATGAGCCTTCCACATAGAGTTAGGATTTTTTTGGCTGACTCCACAATTCCTCGTATTCAGGCAGTGGAGTTTTTTTTAACCGATTATTTATAAGAGGGGAAGACGTTGACCTTTCCTCCAAAAGGGCGGCTTTTTACATCATTTGATTACTGGCAAACTCCACAAATTTTCATACTTCAGATGTATTTTTCTATAACATTTGAAATGTTTTCTTCCTAGAATCGGCGAATTTCACCAATTATTTCCTGTAATGATTACCTAGACCAACAGTTTTAAGTGGAATCCGAAAAATTATAATAACGAAAAATTCGATAAAATAAAATATTTTTTTGAGATATAAAAAAATCCAAAAATCCAATTTGAACTTTTGTACTCAAGATTTACTTATTTGGAAGGGAATCAAATCCAGGATCCATAGTGTCTAAGACATTTACACGATAAGCTATTTGATCGATTATTCCATATCCCAATTTATAATAAATGATCATAAATTTTCATCGAGACCTGTTATGATATTTTTTTGACTATTCAAATGTCTTCAACATAAATCCAAAAAAAAGAAAAGAAAAAACAAAAACCCAATAACAAAAAAATAACTGAATTTTTTTTTATCTGATTTATTGGTTTACCATGATCACACTTTTACTATCAACCATTCAGCATATGTGGCAGAACATAGATTATCTTGTCTATAATCCTATTGCTGATTTAACTTTTATCATCGAAGTAAAACATAAATTCCATTCTCATAAATGTAATGTAACGACCATAAATCTCTTTTGTTGAAAGTTTTAGTAATCTCTAATCCGTTAGGCGTTCCAGTTTTTATATAGTTTTTCCCTGTGCTTTTCTTTTTTTTTGGGTGAAATTTTTACTCATCAACCTACATAAATATATACTCGTATGATGGAAAAGAGAAATATTTTTTTTAGACATAATTTTAAACATAATTTTAATTTTTTCATCAAAATGGTGTTTAAAAATTAATAACAAAAGTTTAGTGACCCTAGAGAACCGAATAATAGAATGTCATCTTATTGCAACAGTTAAAATAAAAATGGCAACATTTTTTTTTATTTTGATAAATGGATGAACAATTCAACTAAAAAACATACACATTTATGCATGTAGCCTTGTGGGATGTATCTGATCCTCTTTGGGAATATCCATATAGAAATTTATTTTCACACTCCACATCATTTTGATGATGCCCAACAACTTCGTATGTACAATATAGTATACACCTACCTACCTACCTATATACATACATACATAACACTATAGTGAATTTCCCCATATACCAATTCATTATACTATCAAGAGTACATTGAACGTTAATTTTGGACCAAACACATCGGGACACAATTTGAACAGAAAACATTACAGTAAAAGTACATTAACAATGTCCATGTGCGCACCTATCTTGATTTATGGAAGCATTTTCCTGGAAGTAATGTAAAAAGAAAATTGCACAAAAGAAACTGATAAATGAACAAATATTTCCCAGAGAATTTAGATTGTAAAAAGGTGTCTCTGTCGCTGATCACAAAATGATTTGTTATACCAATTTTATATATATTTGCTCAACATTAGAGAGCGTACGTTTTTAAAGTTGACTGAAAATACTTTACCCCATACTCTATGCCCAAATAAAATTTTTTGGGGGTTGAATGAAAATTTATGGATGGAATGAGAGGAAATGTAAGTATAAGAAAGTTGATTGAAAAGGCCAAGCCATAAGTATATTTTCTATTAAAAATTAATGTAAAACGATAAAACGGCTATGTAAGTACAATAATTTTTGTGATTGGTTCAATGAGATTGGATCAAACGGATTGGATCAATCTCTGTAGTCTGTTTTGTTTTAAAATAGGTTGTTCTACGGAGAGTTGGAGGTTTATTTTGTGCACGGACGAAATATCAGTTAGTACCAAAACAAAACAAAAAAGGAACGAAAATGAATGGCATTGGGATAATTGATAGTTGTTTTTTACTAAGTAGGTACTCAAACAGGGTGTGTCTCTCTTTCGTTTTTACTCTCTCCCTACATTTCATTGCCTTTTTCTATAATAATAAATTATCATACACTCGTACCACTTTTACACAATATTCATATTTGATACATTTACCTCCATTTTTTGGTTGATTATGACAGTGGAAATGAATGAGATACACATTTTACATAACGTTCAGTTCATTTAGAATAATTAATTATGTGTTATTGTTATTATGATTATTATCTGTTTCCAGATTCCAGATAATATGAAAGATTCTCCAAACTACAGCAATTATACAAATTATAAAAATTATACAAATATTAAAATCGATTCTGTACAAAAAAAGTCTTTTAAAAATTTCTTAAAATACATTTATTACCTTGAATTTAAGAGATCGTTAATAGACTTTTATGTATAATTGAGTGGATTGTCTTTATTTGGAGTTTTTACGATTTTACATTTTCGACAAGCGAATTTGAATTTAAAAAGTTCAAATTTGCCCCTTGATTCAATAATTATTAACATAAATTCAACAAGAAGAATAAAAAAAAAACTTTGCCTTAAAGATGACACCTAAAGTATAAACATGCAATTTTTCTCGTTAATTTTTCGCCCACTGAAACCTTTCTATGTAATTACGTTTACGAATTTCGTCTAAGCTGAAGTAGATTACATGAATTTTCTAGCTTCAACCCCAAAAACTCTTGGTAGGAAGTGTTTTTGTAACAAATTTCCAAACTTTTGTGTTCGTTTAAACTTTTCACTCACCTTATTGACATACAGTGTATAATTTGCTTATTAAAAATTTAAATTAAACACGTTTTTGCAGAGTAGAATAACCACCGCATCAACAGAAAAGTATTATAATATAAAAATAAGTAAGTCTCTCATTGGCGGATTCGAGATAGGTTGTTAAGTTGACAGGGTTTCTGGCAATTTAATTTTTATTTGAATTTTTAGTTTTTTTTTTTATTGAACTTTTGTGATAAGTACATTTAAAAACTAAATAATTAATTCAAACTAAAAACTTTTTAATTTAAAAAAAATTTGCACTCATTTAAAATGAACGGGTAAGAGTTCAAGGAGTTATTTATGCAGGCAACACAATAGTTTAAGATAAAAAAATATAAGACGAAAGTTTAAGTGTGAAAACGCAATGAACCTAACCATTAACGACACGTTGTTAAGCAACGTCTAGATGTGTGTCGCTTTGTTGAATATACAAATAATATTTCAATTTAAGTCATCGGAGTGATTGCATTTCGCGAATTCATTTCCAAAGAAGAGGTTTCTCACGATTAGGGTTTTTTTTTCATTGCCTCTAATGAAATTAGAAATTAATTTAATATTTAATAAGCTATAGAGACCAATTTATATTCAGTTAGAGTAACAACTAAACTGAAAACATTCTGCGCCACTGTTTAAGTCCCTATAATAAATATAAATGTTCAAGTAGGTATTTATACATACATATGTTCGCAATTCTAAAATGTTAAATTTATTGTTTGAGATCTCTCACTTTACGTTTCGTTCCCAAAATAATTATTATTCATGGTTAAAAATAATAATCATAAAACCCTAAGCATATAATTCTCAAAAACTTTTCTAATGTAAATGTTCATTAAGAAAATGTTCAAGAAATATATGTATATATATATATATATATATATATTTCGAAGATTTGTACAAAATCTGGGTATCATACAACTCATGTATCCCACATATATATATGTGCATGCATATATACATACCTAATATACATATTATATAAGAGGCGTATATATACAACAAAAACTATACACCACCCAGTTAATAAATGCTATGAAGCCAAAGAGGGTGAATCTTGTGTAATATATCCATATTATAGAGACTGTAAACATCTTAATATTTTACATCTCCTTATAAACACAAAACTAATTACCATACATCATAGAAACCTTATAGAAATTTGTCATGGAACATTTATTTTCCCTGAACTATATTCCATTCCATATATGTATGTATGTATGTATGTATGTATGTAATGTATATGATACTCTACTTTACTCTACTGTATTTTACAGTACAGTACTGTATACTATATACGCTACATGTACAATTTACATATTATATACATACATATAAGCTACTATGTTTCATCTGCATGCATATACATACACACATCTTCTCAATCCACAATCCACAATCCACATATTAATAATATTATGTATATACGTACATTACATTTATATGAAAATGCTGAATTAGTGGTAATTTACTTCTTATGGTTCCTCCACTGTACGTACACATCGTACAGTCTTTAGTGTCGCCATTTTATCTAATACATCGAAATATTTTTTTTAAACCTAATAAAAGCTATCGATAAGCATATAAGCGAAACTAATAAAAATTGATTAATTGAAGTCAATTGTCGAAGCTTTAACTTGACTTTTTCTTTTTTTTTTTTTTTTTTTTTTTCTTTTTGGCAATTTTATTTAGAAGGGGAAGATCTGCTATACTATATAAGTCGACATGATATGATATTTATGAGGATTGTATATTTCTGGGTATAGATAAATATCTTTAGTTGAGACTTGAGAGCTTTGTGACTTGTAATAAAGTGGAACATTTTTTCGAAAAACAAAAACCGTCCAACGAGAATGTTATTTGTGTGTGTGTTTTGTATGTGTGTTTGTGTGGAATGTCCTTTTTTCGGTAGTTCAAATGAGTTTGGACCATCAAAAGCACTTAAAGACTAATCGAAAAACATATAGTTTTGCCGAAATTGTCCCAGGTTAAATGTTGGAAATGTCTTTAAGTTTAGTCAAACAGAAATTTATGTTCCTGTTATTTCTTTAACATATTGAGTATATTTTTATTCCTTAAACTAAACAAAAACCGATGTCAACCGATTATAGAGAATCAGTGACGAATTCTACTCACATGTAACGGATGGAATGGTTTCGTATACAAATATTGAAAATCTTAAATGTTTATCAATTAATAAAAGCTCCTGAATAGGCCTCAGATATAGAAATGCATCATGTGAAAATATGAAAATAGAGACCGCACAGAGAAAGTCTAAATGAAATATAGAACTATCCATACAGTTCAAGTGTAGAATTATGCGCAACTTATATATTATGTTACCCCGCACCAAATTCATTGAATTACATTGTAATGGATATGTTTTTAATTTTTTAGTGCATCTTTAGTGTAATTTACATTAGACATTTTCCCTGTATTCGTTTGATCATTTAACATTTTCGTTTGATCAGTAAACGAACATCGCATTTGTATAGTAGCATCGCTACAAATAAAAACTTCATGAATACCCCGATTCAGTCTGTTGCACACTGTTGTGATTAAGGGTGGGAACTTATTGTTTTAATGTGTGGAATATAATACAAATAACAAAGAGTGGTCGGATCAATAATTCAAAAATATGTATTATATATTAAATTGAATTTCAATGGAAAACTGTTTGGAAAATTATGTTCATTTGAACCATTCGCATGACTGCATCGCGCTCTAAAAGTTTAACTACCGATTCAGCGCAATGCCAAGTGACAAAAAAAAAATTTTTTTTATTCAAAGAAGCTGCCGCATATCTCTTTAATTATTACAAATAAAAATTTATTTTTAATGTTTTGTTGATTTTTTGTATAATATATAGCAATTTAACATCATTTTCTTATTATATGTATAATTGTATACTTATGCCACCCACACACAGAATGCTATATCATAACAAAAACCTTTTGTAAACTTTCCATTAGAAAATCTTATCGTTTCTTGTTTACTGATGAAATCATCGACAGATCATATCCTTGTTAGAGATATAATAAACGAGATGCTTCCTAATTTATATTCTAAAATATTAATAACATAATGTAAACAAAAATTAGCATCTCATTTTTTTAAATTCAATAATGCATTAAATTAGAATTAAGACAAAACATAATTAGATTTACTTATACCAAGAGCATTTTCTTGAAAATTCACGATATAACCATTGAGGTATAGGTATATGTACAGTACATTGTACCTACTAACTACACTCTGTCTATCCAGTAGCAAAAACAAAGCAATATTTAAAATAAATCGAAACGCGATGGGAAATTTTCCCAAAATCAAACAAACAGCAAAATCCCTTTTACCTTATATTCTATAAAATTTAAATTGCGTTTAATGTAAAATTTATCTCACTAATAAATTCTAGGCAGCACCTGAATATCTCCAATCTCGGCATGAGACGACATAAATACTGTTGGTGTTGTATTACGACTTGGAAAGCTTTAAATATGGTTTTAAGTAGATAACGTGCGTTCAACTAAATCCAGAGGAAACACAAGGGAAATGCTCTTCCTGGGTAATGATGAAGCAATTTTCCTCCTATTTGAGAATGTTTTTTTATTCTATTTTTTTTTTTTTTTTTTGTTGAATAGCATAAGAAAAAAACAAACATATATTTACATTTTTGTGCGAAGGTATTATACGTTGGTTTGGAAACGGAAAAATTCGCAATTGCTGAATAAATACCTCTTTAGTTTATGTATTACTCAGTGTTTAAGTATATATTCAATATTCAAAAGAGAGAGTTTCAAGAATGTGTGGTTGTCAACTATTAGCAAATGACGCGGAACCTCACATGAATTTCGATTAGTTGAAAATGTGTTGCTAATCTACCAGTAACTACATATAGCCATATGCCTATCAAATTTTCCTCTAGGGAAAGATAAATTGGCAATAAATTCCATTATCCTCAACAAACTTCTTGATATGACAAACTTCACGTGGGCGCCATTGCTGATTTACTGAAAGTGTATGCATAAGAGCGATCAGTAGGTAGAGCCGATCATCAGTAAAACAGAGGGTAAATACGTAACGTAAAGTATTTTGGTCAAAGTGACAATTTGCTCTCTTTTATTTTTAACTGTGTTTTTCAAAAAGCTAAAATTGCGGGGTCAAACTAATGCCCGTACTGTACATGCCCAAATATGTTCGAGCTCTTTCAAGTATGCCGAAACGCTCGATTTGTTTCAATATTCACCATTATGAATTCCAGTTTCAAATATATACTCCAAAATAATCAAATTTATAAATAAAAAATCTATTAAGTATAATTCGAAATTCTTGAAACACACATACCAATTGGCATACATTTTCGAATTATGTAATTCAAATTTTAATAGAATTTGAAATCGTTTTCACGACCAATCATGCAAATAATGGTTGATATGAAACTGAAATCAGTAAATACCATTGATATGGTTTAGTACAAGCTTTTACATATTGTATGTATGTATACATTGTACATTGTATATATATGTAGATTGTAGATGTATCTGTACATATATAAAGTACTTAGTTGTGTGTTAAATAATCAAGCAATTACCTTTTTATTTTCAAAAAGCTAAACAAGCTTTAACTATGGCAGCAAATTTGATTCATGCATGGTTGACTGGGTTTTTTTAATTGAATATAAATTAATTGTACAAACATGTATATTTGTACATACACACAGGCATAGCGAGAATATATATATATACAATAATACGTATTACGTATGTATGCTGCATCTATTTCATTAATGCACTATGATGACTATATTTGTGATAATTAAATTAAAATTTATATATTATAGTATGTATTGGAATAACATTACAAAACAAGTCATCGAATAAAAATTAATTAATTTTAAATAATATTTTTTTTAACTATTAATGGCTGACATCTTGTACAATGTATGCATACTTTAATATTTAATTTAAATCTTACAAAAAATAACAATTAACTATCCAGTTTGTACTACCACTTTTGATCTTTACAATATTTTACTAATACAGGCATACCCTCGTATAACACGGTTAATTGGTACCGTGTTAAGGGAAACTCAGAGATCATACAAATTCTGATGATGCATACCGTGTTTATATGGAAATAAAAACCCTACGCATATATTATTTTTTTTTTTTTAATTTAATTTATTTATTTATTAACCAACAGGCTATACGCCTCACTGGCTTCATTAAACAATAGTTACAATTCACAATTTACAATAATATTTAATATTACAACAAAAACAAAGATTTTGACATATTGGACATGGATGAAAAGGATCCAAG
>JANSTT010009845.1:0-25227 GCA_026745375.1 Platyura marginata | reverse complement strand
TTTCCTAAGTATGTTCTCATTCAGATATTGCCTAAGAATATTCTCCTTGAGAAACGTTTCTCAAAATGCTTGTTGGGTTAGGTATGATAATTGAATTATATTGGAGTGTGATTTTTTTATGAATCACTTTCACGGAGGCTACCCTAAATAATGAGTGGTTGGCTTTGGAGTGGTAGGTCGCGGGTTCAAGACCGACTGGAGCTGAAACATGAAGTGTTTTTCTCTGCTATGTTGATTTGAATCTGAGGCCAAGTGGTTGGATTGCATTTAAAAACAGTCTAAATAATGACATTATCTCGCAATTCTTAAAAATACCGTTGAAATTGCGAACATTTGAAACGTTTCTGTAAAAGGAACACCTCAAGTGCTGTTTTGTTCTACAAAAAAGAACTTGTCATGTCAATTGAGATAAATGTGTAAAGAGGGATGGGTCCATCTATAAAGGCCTAAGGAATTTCGGTCGCTCTAGGGCCTCGGCTCTCTTTCATAAAGAAGGTTTTAACCATTGCATGGAGTCGCTAAAAAAAACTACTTCACGTCCACCACTATTTTGGTTTTTTCCACTATTCCTATTTCAATTTCCGATCTCCATCCTATATGTAAAGTCTCAAGTCTCTTGGCGATCTCAATACCTTTAAGTTGTTGATCAAAAAATAAAGAACTTTTTTTGAACTAACTTTTAGATTAGATTTTTTATTGTAACGCCGAATGTTCTGGTAATAAAAATACAATAATGAAAACGAAAGTATACTCTGCCAGAGTTTTTTCTTATACTCGTATATATATTTAACACACATGTGATCAAAGCTTAAAATTTAAAATGTATTAACAATTTTTTTTTCGCTATCATCAAATCCAGAATAGTTTTTATCAGAAATTCCTAATGAAAAATTAATTTAAGATTCGTTAAAAGCGATGAGTCATTTTAATTTCTTTTTATTATAGAAACTCTAAATTGGCTGTGAATTGTGTAAAAACTACATAAAAGCGGTTCATTCAAAATATGTAATTACTAATATATATTATTCATGGATATAGAGGTGGATATAGGTTTATTTCACTTGTAAACAAATAATAAAATGGGCGGAACCAACGCTAAATTATTATTTGTTAAACTTTTACCAACTTGTTAATGTCGGCTATTTTATAATTTTTTTTTTTGTTTTGTTTTGTTTAATTAAGTTGTTATTTTGATGATTATATAGATTATAGGGTAATGCAAATTAAAATTTAAAGAATTTTATCTAAAATTGAATTGCAAATAACGAAAACTATACAATCTCCATTTATTTGTTCAGATTCACCTACCTGTTTTACCATGCATGTAGTTAAACTCCATTTGTAGGCGTTTAAACACGATTTAAAAACAACCATAAAATAGTTAATAAAATAAATTAAAAAAATCTTTTTATGCATACACTTAACTTCTGTATTTCTTTTAATTTAAATAGAATACCAGATCATCTAATGCTTTATTTTTTAAACTTTCTTTAATGGAAGTCTTATACGAACAACTCTAGTACAGTCTGTATACTTACTTGAAATTGTTTTTTTTCCTCATATACAAGCAGATACTCATTAATTAATCAGTAATCTAACTAATAAAATAGAAACGCGTATAGCGTGTCTGAGTAGTCAACAAGGAAAACTTTACAAAACTCTTGGCTCTGTATAATAATTATATTTTTTATTGTTTATAACGAATAATTCAAAAGAAAATGCTGTGTTTTCATGACACAAATAAAATGCATATAAAAAGAAGAGACATATTGGAAAACTCATAAGACATAATTTAGTTATTTTGATAGAAAGTCTTAGTGCTCCGTAGAGAAAGTTGTTGTATATCGGACAGGTTCTGGCATTCAATTGTGCGATGCGTGGATTGACATATTTTCCAATTATATTCATAAACTATATTTCAACAAAGTGGATCAAAATTGATTTAGACATCTACCTACATAGCTAGAGTATAAGAATATCGAATTTTGTTTATAAATGGAGTCACATACTTCTAATATTTATTATAGTTAGTTCACGCATAAGCACAAATAATGACACCACATATTTTTTTCAATTTTTAGTACTATTTTTTATATAATTATATTTAAATGTGTGATAATTCTGACTTTTAAATTGTCAAAAGTTATATCTACATCTATGCGTTTTTATTTCTTTTTACGAGATCGTAATTTATGAGTGTGGAGAGGTTAGATAATTTTTAAAATAAAAACTCACCCCTCGACCTTTTTCTGGTATTACACCTACCTCACTATATACATTGTACATGTACTCCACTGCTTTATTGAGCAGCAGATATATATACTACTAAAAAAATAAACTATAGTGTCCTCATCATCTTCAAATTTAAATTGAGCTCATTGAACTAAGTACATTGTTTGTCTCATCATCAACACGCATCAGTTTTAACTCAAAAGGTTAAACTTTAACATAAAAATTGTTGCTTTTAATAAACATTGCAATCAAAAGACTACATAGAAAGCCATCATCATCATCAGAAAGCGAACAGCTGAACATTCCTGATATTGCCTGTCCTCACGTTTTTTTTTTTTTTGTGTGGATTTATCTCTTGGTATCCGTTTGTGCATTGTATTGTTTCGTACATTATATTGGGTTTTTTTTTTTTTTTTGTAGTTTCGAGTAAAGCTGCACTCGTTACTCAATACAAATTCATTTAATTTCTCTATCTGACGATGAATACTTTGCCACACGATGATGTTATAAATGGATATAAACTACTCTGTAACACACCAAACTGAGGACGGTTTTCTTTTCACAGACAACATACTTAACGTGAACTGTCTGTTTTTCAAAAAAGATATATAAAAAAAAACAAAAAACAAACAAAAAACTCAAAAGAACAATAAAATATTGTTTATATACACAAGAAAAGACTGAAGACGATGGTGAATTGGTTAAAAATGCTAAGTACTCCAGCAACAACTCATATAGACATACTTACACCGGCCATGGAGGAAGGCATAGCAAATCCATGAAACAAGTCAAAGAAGTAGAAAATGTTTTATATAAAACTCGCGGGACTTCAAAAATGAGAAATCAGAGAAGTCATTTCAGACAGTACACGGTCTTTCGATTGATCAGACGTATTAAAATTTTCAAAAAAAAAAAAAAAAATCGTTGTGTTAAGGTGACTTGATTTAAAAAAAAAAGTTATATATAAAATTCTCCTGCTAACCACAAACGCGAGAAAAACAATAATTTTTCAATATAACAATAGAAGTAGCTGCAAGTGATTTATTATTAATTAAAAAAAAAAAAACTTTTCAAAGAGATCATTTTTAATTACCGGGCACACTGAAGGATATATCGATGGTGCAAAAAAAAAAACACACACTTTTAAGATGCACTTTTTTTTTCTTCTGCCGATTTAATGATGCATTAAATGTGAATGTGCAGTTTTATTGATTTTGTATGATGCATTTTGCAATGTGTTAGCAATTGTTGCATGTTTAAAGTGAATAATTTATATTGGATTATCGTTTGGAGCTGCAATATTTTGTTTCATTGATAATTTATGATCTTATAATCGACCACTATCGGGGTAA
Organism: Platyura marginata; assembly: GCA_026745375.1. Lineage (NCBI taxonomy): Eukaryota > Metazoa > Arthropoda > Insecta > Diptera > Keroplatidae > Platyura > Platyura marginata. Next base: position 21,643 of record JANSTT010009845.1, on the reverse strand, counting down.
AAGCTGAAAAGGTATTTGATTATTATTATTATTATTACTATTGTTGTAATATACTTTGATATTTAATTACTACTATAAAACGTATTACATATCCTATTAAACTTAGGTTATTATATACTGGATTTAAGTCTGGTTTTAAAGAACATACATATTTGAATTGCAATGAATTATAAATTTAAAAGTGTTAATTAATTTCTGTTTGTTTCGGATGTACATTATGTGGGTATATATCGTAGTTACTTTCTAAAGCTAAAGTTAAATGACTTGTTTTTTAACAGATACCGTTTGACCTGATATTGTCGATTATTTCTTCAATTTTTATCAACAAACATAAAATGTCATCACTTCGCAGGAACCAGTGTTGTTGAAGTAACACTTTTTTTCGAATTAGTAGTAAATGTAACTTGATTTTTGTGGTGTAATATTTACATTTGTTACCAGTAACAAATTAGATATTTCGTCGATCGTTTGTTACTTTAACAACCATGATTATAAATTGAAAAAATCACGAAGTAATTGAATTGAAGAGAATTTAGCTATTTATTCTAATTCTCGATATTTAAGTGAAATCTTTTTTTTTTTTTCAAACATAAAATTACAAATACATATTCTTTGATTATACTCTTCAACCCTAAACCTGAGTTCATGTGTTGATGCATATGCCGCGTACACAATTTACTGTTCATGATTCCACCAAATAATCCCAAAACCAATAAAATGATTAGTTTTCTAACAATTACTATGGTTTTCCCTAATGAACTACTAATAATAAAACTACTTACTCTACTTCAATGAAAGCACTTGCACTCTTATTTTACTTTTGTGACAAACTAAATTCAGATCCTTTAAGCATGCTGAAAGGTAAGACTTGCGCACGAAGCCCCATTAATTTTTGGGTTGCATCATTACTTGAATGGACGGTTTTTTTTTGTGCGTGAACTGAATGAAATTTATGTAAATTGTTTTCAAAATTAAAATATTAGTAAGAAAAAGGCTATAACTATCCATGATTCTGACGCTTTAACCTTAGATAGTATTTTTTGAATATATAGTTAGATAAAGCCACATACCTATGGAAGAAGTAATAAACAACCCCTTGAATTACATACTAGAATTCCTTTTTTTATCACATCTAAGATTTAGAGAAATAAACGCTAATTTGTTTTTTTACTTTAGGAGTTTGTAAAAATCTTTCATTTTCTAAAAACCAAAGTTTTTCTTCTTTCAAGCAAACTTTTGATAACAATACACATTTTATGGTATTTTTATAGCTAATATCAAAAAACTATTCTTTAGTTCCATTTTATAATTCTTGTTCCTCGTCTAAATTATTTGTTCTGTGATCCTATATAGGTCCCATTCCTGAACGATTGGAACAGATATTTGTAAAACTTTTTCAGCAGATTAAATAAAGTTAGTGATATGGACCCTGAAATGTAATAGTTTAACATGAAATTATTTATTTTATAGACGGGCATCGTAAACTGATCGATTTGATAGTAATTTTTTTTTATATTTAAAATTTAAATGAGTCATACTGAAAAATATGACATATTTGTAAATATTAAAGATTTATTTGAGGTCGTAAAAAGTGCGGTATTTTAATTATCAATTAAATGAGTATTTTTTTATTGCTTCATCCATACATTACCTACATACATACATGCTTAAACCATAATTATCATGGTACTTACATTATTTATTTTTCACTATTTTACAAATATGTACAGGAAACAGAATGTTAGTATATTTATTTAACTGTGTATGAATTAGGGTAGAGCATTTTTTATTTAAGTTTATTATATCGTACAAGTAGTACCTAGGTTCAGATTTATAGAGGTTAAGTTAGGTTTGGGTGATGGTGCTTATTGCATCCAGCATAGACCTCTTTTTTGGGTCCATAGCAATTCCGCATTTACTGTAACTTTGTTTAACATTCTATCTCAATTGACATGAAAAAAATTTTTTTGTATTATTCCACCGCCTTTTTTTTTGAGCATTGCCATTCTTGAGATAATTGCAACTATTTAGAGTGTTTTGCAATCGAACCACCCGGCCTTAGGTTCACATCAACATGCCAGAGAAAAACACAACATGTTTTACTCGCCTATTCGGTCTTGAAGCCGGGACCTCCCGCTCCAAAGGCAACCACTCGTTCAACTGAGCCATTTGGTCAGTTTATAGAAAGAGATTAAAAATATTATAATCTCTGTATCTGTGCTTTTTAAAAGTATAAATATCCTAACATGTTGTGACGATTTGCTCTATTTCATATTCCGGGAAAGGATAATCGAGAAAGGATAAAAATCTTTTGTTTATTTCGTCAGTTTTTTTAAATTGCACTGAGTTAAACTAATAATCTGTAAAATCTTTTTGTTAAACACACGGCCTACCCTAATCTCCCTGTTTGTTCACCATTTATGTACAGTACATATACGAAGTACCTGTTCACTTTTTACAACAAACTCAAAATCAATAACAATAATTTTACTGTCATAAAATCATTGCATAATCTATAATTTATATATTCTTAGATAATATTTCTGGTTGTTGTTTTAAACCAGTGGTCAATAATAAATGTTTTACGACCACTGGATAGTATATGTTTATAATGATAGTAATCTGTAGTGAGATTTTTATAGATATTTTTATGACATCTTGATCGCATCGGGCGTTTAAATTTCAAATTAAATGTCATAATTAATAGTTAATTAAAACTGGGTGGTATATATCATGTTATTAATTTTTGTTTTCTTTACTTTTAATAGAAATGTTTAGTATACCTGTATTAGAATTTATAGATATTAGGTAACCATTTTTATTTAATACGTAAATAAACTATTTCATTAATATCTTTCCGGCATTTAATTATTGTTTATAACTCAATATATAGATACGACAAACATTACTAGTAAATGTGAAATACTACTTCTAGTACTTTTCAATTTTGATATTCAAATTAAAATATATAAGATCCATTAACCTCCTTTGTAAAGTTATAACTTATAAGAGATATAAATATAAAACGTTAATTGATATAAGAATTTGTTGTTGTTGTCTCCACTCTTCAGATGGCTTCATTATGTATTAAATTTCTTGGTTTTTCGTTGTGATTTTATTTTCTTCTCAACAATCAACAACTACAACCAATAGCTACATAACATATTTTTATAAATTTAATCTACAAACAAAAACTAAAGTGTTCTGGGAACATAATTAATTAAGACGGCAAACATATCCCTCTTTCTAATAAAAAAAAAAATATTAATAAAAAAAGGTATGCTACTGTAAATATGTACCACCACATACGTATATAATCCTTTTTCGAAGTTTCCTTTAAATTACTTTATAATTAATTGTTGGCGATTACTGTCGGGTTAATGCAAAGTAAATTTTCTCAAGTTAAATACATAAAGTATGCTCTTAATAATAAAGAACAAAAAATAAAAAGGCGGCCAAAACGACTAATGACTTGTTTTTTCAGTGCAATTTAAACCAGAATAATTATGGTGATTTTATTTGCGAGGAGAGTGTATAATTGAATTCGTTCGTGAATTTGTTGCCATCGCACTATATATACATATATGAACGGGGCACTTAGGTGTGATTGGTAACTGGTGTTACGCACGTACCTATATATTATAAAAGGTAAATAAACTATATTATATGGGTTTCACACATCTTTAATAATCAAGTTTATATAAATGATCTTCTAAAAAGTGCAATAAAATTTATTGCATCTTTTTCGTTTTGCAGATATATGCCCCCGTTTAGTTATACATTTTCCAATCAAATGAAGTCAAATTAATTACATATACTTTATAGGGGATATCAAATTGATTGCCAGATGAGATGAAACAGTAAATTTCTATTGAAAATATGAAAGTGGAATCGAAAGGATAAAAAGAAAAACTCATTATACAATCTCATTATTCAAAAGATCGCACATTACTAAATATATGAATTTCTTAATTTTATCATTATTTATAATAAATGAAATTGTCTATTATTATCATCATCTTTTTCCCTACTCCGCGCGGGAGCATAGGTCATTCACAAAATCCTGCCATCTTATTTTGTTTTGTGCCAGAGCTTTCACTTCATTCCACACATTGCCACTGGCCCTAGTTGCTTCTAGTACAGTTCTACAAAATCCTGCCATCTTATTTTGTTTTGTGCCAGAGCTTTCACTTTATTCCACACATTGCCACTGGCCCTAGTTGCTTCTAGTACAGTTCTGCGCCACGTATTCTTTGGACGGCCTCTTTTTCGGTTTCCTGGCGGATTTCAGACGAGAAGAGATTTCACGATTTCACTATATATCACTATAGAAAATTCTATAGTTTCTATAATTTTTTTGTCAAAACTGTACCTACGAGATTTTTTTGGTCATGTAGGATTCCAATCTATAGTAATTAATTCGGAAGTCCGAAGTTTTATAGTTATTTACTCAAAAAAAAAATTAATTTACAAATCTGAAATAAATCCCAGCAGAATTTCTTGAAGTGAGAATTACGGAATTTAGTGATAAGAATGCCAAATTTATGATGTTTGAATTAAACAATTTATATTTGCAGCAAAGAAAATTAATTACCGCCTTTTTTTCCAAACTGATGCATATAGCGATAAACTAATACCTAATAGCAACAGATTAAATAAATTTATTTATTTGTTTTTTTAATTTAATTCAAATTAAAAGAGTTCTATTAAATATTCATTACACCGATCCATGTTTAATGTTTAAGATTTATAAATACACCACATAATAATTTGATGGATAGGCGTATCTTCAACATTTATGTAAAGATCTACTATTTGGATTAATTATCGAAAAACATAAAAGTTGACTAATCGCATAAATATATATTACATTCGTATAAACTATCTGTTTTAAAGATCTTGAGTCATGTGGACATGTGTCTATAACATTGAGGATTAAATTGTTATGTTCTTGCTATTAAAAAAAAACGATATAGAAAAAAAATGACTTATCATTGTATATCATCTAATTGAATTAATTGCTGTCTTATACAAATATAATATATTCCAAATATTTTATTTTAGAGACGGCTTAATGAATTCGTAATGAGTTTTTTGTTAGTTATATTTGGGAGATTTAATATTATCAAAAAAACCAAATTAATATGAGGCCTTTTATCTGAATAAGAGACAAGTATGTTTTATCCATTTCTAATAATTAAAAAAAGGCTTAATTTGTACAGAAATTCTTAATGTTACATATTTATCTTACTTTGTGGATAGAGTTCATTTTAAGAAAATACTTACAATCTTTAAATGGCAATCAAAATTATCGAAAACATAGTTTTGAGCTATTGATATTTCGAATAAATACCTAGCTCTTGGTAGTGCTCTTAGTACCACTATAATCTATTACTACGTTTACATGCAGAGTTGAAAGATCGAGTTATGGTCGATTCATTTCAACTCAACCAAATCCAGTGAGTCGAATCGAGGAGTCGAGTCAACCCTGTGTCGACTCGACTCGCGTTTATATGATAATTCAGCCTGGGTTGAACCAGAGTTCAACTCTGCATGTATACGTGGTAATTATTATTTGCTTTCTGTAAAATAAATTATCTATTTTTATTGTAGTGATAAAGTGATCTTCCTGTAGCTCTGTCGCACTACATTTAATAGGTTTTCTATATGGATTGATCGTTATATAATTCACTTTCTCCATGTTTTTCTTGTCTTCTATACATTTTGTTTATGCCATTTTTTTTAGAATGGTTCAAATTCTTAAACTGCAGATCATTAAAAAACAAAATTTGTATTGGGAAATGTTCAGCAATAAATATGCATTTTTTTCATTTCATTTCATTTATTATTATAGATTATATACAAAATGTTTGGACCTTATATGGTGTATATACATACATCGATTGCAAATAATTATAGGACTTACATACATATATAGAGATAAATGTACAGAAATATAAATACAAATATGATTGGACTATTAAAGAACATATTAATACTAAGTACTAAATAAATACATTATTATTTATTTGTCCTGTCGATAAATGTCCTGTGTAATAATCCTATAAACGGAATAGTTTAAATTCTATGTTAAAATAAAGACAAATCTCATCTGAATCGGATACTATCCAATTCGTGATCTCGTACTATCGCCAACAACTTATTCCGATAGCTTAAAAAAAAAATCTTCGACGATAAAGAACCACACAACTATAATATCCTTTGGTTAACTCTTTGCATCCATTACGGGGAAATAAATTTGCAAAACATAAGAATTTACCTTCAACAATAAAGAAAGAACGAAAAAAAACCCTTTTCAAATTGATGAACAACTGTCAACAATAATTTGTATATCTATAGATACAGATCGTCTTCTGTCTGTCTTTCTGCATTGGAAAAATAAGACAAGACTTATAAATTATATTATGGTAATGATTGAAATGAATGGACAAAACGATATATTCAGTTTTCAAAACAAATTTTTTTTTTTCAGTAGATGTTTTCCATTAACTGCTGAGCAACAGTTGAATAATGAATAGAAAAGATACAGAGAGTTTGTAGGAAATTTAATATTTAATGTGTATTAAAATAGATAAATAAATCTCTCAATCAAGTATTAATTGAACTGAAAAAATGTGGGTAATATCGTTGTAAGTCAAATTAATATTTCGTTTTGTATTCTTTGTAAGTAATTCGAAAAAAAAAAACATAACAAGTGAAACTAGATCGTATAGTATATAATTGTTGTTCATAATTGACACAAAGTAGACACATACGGATAGTTTTAGAGTGGTGTTCGAATAGAAAACTCCATTTCAACACATTTCCTTCACTCATATTTTTACACTTATTTTTTGCTATATTAGCGTCGAACTCTTTTTACAACCTGTTATTTAACTTGACTTGAACCTTGATTGTTCTGTTTGCTTCAACTTCTTTGAGGTCCTTTTTAAACAAATTTCACACGTTTTGAAGAGAGCCTAAATTTTGTGTACAGCTCACAGTTTCATCGAAAATTTTCCATCTAACAAATTTTGACTGATCCTCGAATGACCTGTCCAGGATTCGTTTAAAATAATCGTTTAATACAAGGTTGTACCCGAAAAACGATTTTTTTTTACATTTACTTGTTATTGTTTAACATTGTCTACAATACTATATAGGCAAATTTACGAAGAAATATGAAATGTTATGCTCAAGAAGAATTGTGTTGCGATCAATCTGTACTTTCGATGAATTGCATTTACGAAGTGTTGGGTTCTCATAGAATTATGCTACCCCCGACTTGACGCGATACGGCGTACTCTAATAAGAAAGTAATTTTCATTTTCTCATTACATTTCCAATACTTTGCAATACACACCTACTCATTGAAATTCGTGGAAGTTCCATAATTACCATTCAAAATATTATATTTGCATATCAAAATAATTGTTATTAATTATTAACGATGAATTAACTGACAAATATACATTTATTCACAAGATATTAATGTAAAGATCGCACACGTTTATACACACTTTACTTCACGCTTATTATGACAGCACTTAATGACAGTCATTTGTTATTCACAACAATTACCATTGGCGACCTGCGAGAACTTTTAGTTGGCATGCAAGTTTTGTAGTTTGTTGATCGTATTGTAAAAATGTAAATGCATAGAGTATACCATTGAATGGTACTGGCTTTCTATATAATCCATTAGAGTACCTATTTGAAGAAAAGAAAAAAAAAACGAGAAAATTATTTGCACGTTCTTAATGTACCTAAATAATTGAGTATAAATATGTACGTTTCTTCTTCTTTTTTAACAACGCCCCCTTTTTTTTTTAAATGACTGAGAATCAAGCAAAAGTATTATTCTATGTGCTTCCTTGCAATAAAATAAGTTATTACAACGACGACTGTGTCCTGCAATAAGTCTCACGATCTTGAAATATTTTTTTTTTGGCAAATTTTTATAGTGTTTGATAAGTGGATTGAGTGGTTGCTTTTGGAGCGGAAGGTCCCGGGTTCGAGTCCGACTGGGCTAAAATATAAAAAATGTTTTTCTCTGGTATGTTAATTTGAATCTGAGGCCGGGTGGTTGGATTGCACTTAAAAACAGTCTAATAACGGCATTATCTCAAAAAAAAAATAGCATTGCTTAAATGGTGGTGAAATAGCGAGCATTTGTAAGGTTTCTGTAAAAAGAACACTTCAAGTGCTACATTTTCCCGCAAAAAAAAAGAAGAGATCATCAGATCAATTGAGATAAATGTAACTTGGAGTACTATACAATAGGTCTAAGTAAAGGCCTCAGTCACCGACCAAATGGATCAGTGGATTGAGTGGATGCCTTTGGAGCGGGAGGTCCCGGGTTCAAATCCGACTGGGGTTGAAACCAGACAAAGTTTTTCTCTGGCGTGTTGACTTTAATCTGTGGCCGGGTGGTTAGATTGCACTTAAAAAAACAGTCTAGAAATTGCATTATCACAGAATGACGGTGCTTAAAGGGTGTTAGGTGAAATGGCGAGCATTTGTTAGGTTTCCACTGTATATATATTGTAGTTGTTTCTGATCTGTTCAAATTACGTTTAACACTAGATTAGAGTAGACATTGAATGGAGAATTATGGATCCAGTTAACCATTTTGGATTATGCTAATGGACTCGTTCAATACGGCGGGAATGGAGGGACCATGTTAACAGAATGGATTCTGATCGATGGACAAAAATAATCAAATGGTGAATAAACTAGCGGGAAAGAGAAGGCCAGAACGTCCACCCAAAAAGGTGGCGTGAATGTTCGACATCAGCCTCCTGAAGAAACCATGGCAACGAACGATTATGCTAATGTGGTCCCAAGTTCTATGTTAACAAAACTTATATATAAAAGGAAAATAGAATCATTGCAAACGATAATGTGGGCACCCTAAGAGAAATCTTCATCAAAAAGATTTATTGAAGGGTAAATATCGAAAGTGTTTATCACTAGAGTAGCAGTTTTAATATAGAGCCCGTGTGGAATATGGAAGGCTAACGAAGCTAAAAAACATTAATAGAACAATCGTTAGAATAGAACAGAATGGAATAGGCTAACAAACGGATAGACAAGAGTGGTATGGATATTATGCTCTTTGGGGCGGGTTTGAATAAATTATTATTTCTTTTTCAATTCAATTCAATTCTAACAACTTACAAGATTTTTGCATTCGGTTTTGTGTGCAACATTAAACTTTAAATGGCAAATAGCACTTTAATTCTTTAATAATCTGTATTTTTAATTTTTTTTTTAAATCTTTTACTTACAAAATGGCTATAAATAAAAGGCATAATATATCAAACAATTATCTTCAATAAACTCAGCAAACATGTCTATTAACTTCAAGTAACATTACATAATAAATCCTCCGGTGTGTTAAACACACAGACAGAACAGCACAAACGCATGATGCGAAAATAAACTTTTGATTAATAACAATAAAATAAAATCAAAAAGAAACTCGAATGCATTTAAGAAGATAAATAAAAAATAAAAAAAATATAAAAATCATGTGTATATGGTGTATGAAGGGCTATGTTCGACAATAATTGCATCTGCACGAGTTCTTCATCCATGGGCTATAAAGAAAATGAATACCTAGAGTCTTTGTGTGTACCTGGTTTTTTTTTTTAATTTTTTTTATTTTTCCGCCAATATTATGTTTCGTTTCTGTACAGTTTTTCTCAACGCTAATCATCCAAATTGGTCAGTAATATACAGTTTCTACATTTTGCGTGGGATATGTTTAAGCAATATGGAATATAAGGAATTCGCTTTAAGACATTGAGAAGATAATATGGCTACATTTCAGTTGTTGCATTTTGTATATAAATGGCCAGGTTAAATACACTCCAGTCCAATTAAATTTTTTATATTTTGAACAACGCTAGATTAATATCTATGTAGGTATAGTTATAAGGTATAAGGTTGAACGGACATGTATGTAGATATATTGTCAATGACCTTTATAGTCCAAAAGTCAGGGACGAACTAACAGTATCTAGCGCTCTTAAAGTTTTTGTTGTTAATGTTGATTGCGCCATCTTCCAGAAAATCCTATAAAATACATAAGCTTTTTAGAATAAATTAATATACAATGTATAGCATCGTAATTTCCGTCCCGAGATCCATGTTCAATATGTATAACATTTTATTTATTCCCAAAATATTCATTCAAGGAGTCTACATAAAATATGTTCAGGTCTAGAGAGATAGCCTTTACAATATTTTTCAATAACAATAGTTCGATGAATTCTATATATAGATATATAGGGTTGGAGACTGGATATGATGGTTGGTCATGGTATTTTTTTATTTAAAAATATTCCTTATAAAAACGATCACGCCTGGAGGTTACTCTTTATTGTATAGTAAGTAAATGGATGATACCTATAATATTAAAGGTATAATTTAAGATTCTATATCATGATATAAGTAAAATATATTTGAAACAATAAAGTGCATACTCGATATTGTGTTGTGTGTAATTTTACGCATTTCTTAACATTGTCTGTGTAAATCTTTCGATGATTTGCTACGTGATATATGGGAAAAATCGAAAATCGGGATGTAGACAGCTAATATTGGTTGGTAAAATTTTGAAATTCTCGAATTTTAATATTCACACAACCCTAGATTTTTTGGAGATTTTGATGCCAACGGTTCTTAGTACAAACATTACAGGGCAGCTTCCCATTGTGTGTGTCCTCTGTTCTTACTTTTCGATCAAAATATCTATTGCCACCTTTTTCATTAAACGCCATTATTACTTCTATATTTAACCTTAAAGTCAACTTTAGGTTGCCATTTTTTTAATAATTAATCAACAAAAAATTAAATTTTGATATCAAGTATCTGGATAGTTTTAGAATTTCCCCTTTTCTTAGTGTGATCAGATATTGGCGACCAATTATTATTTTTTGTAACTAGAAAAATGAATAAAATTAGAAAGAACATTGAACAGAGAAGAAAGGAGAAAAAATAAAGGAAAACGTTGAATTTGTGTGAGTTTTCAATTAAAAAGAAAAAATGCATTTTTCTAAAATGTATGATAATTAAAGTCAGTTTTGTAAGTGGTCATTTAGATAAACACTTTACTTTATTCAAAATAGCCATATCACGACTTCGTGATGCTGCGAACGGTATGGCGGCTAACATAGATTTGCCTGGAAACACCTCCGTATTTTTTATTATTATTTTTTATTATGTATTATCTGCGTGGAAGAGTTTATAAATTTAATTTTTGTTTTATTTTATTTGAAGGACGCATAATATAAAATGTGAGAATTGAAGATTGCAGATATGTGGCAGTGAACTATACCGACGTGCTTTAAACGTATAATTTATTTGTTTTTGATGTTTACTCAGATAAATTGTGTTTGTATGAGGATCGCAATTTTTGAGAAAACAATTTTATTCTATATGGATGCGAACATATTTAAGCTTTTGAGCAAATATATAATTCTTTATCTAAATTTATCGCCATCCTTAAAATGAATGTTACGAACCATACCTACTTCAGCAAATTGATAGAACGTGCATAATTTATGCAACTACACTGTAGGTTTTGTGTGCTTAAAATCGAAACAATTAATTATACTTTGGCTGCAGAGAAAATTTAAGAGGCAGGCAAATAGTGAGATGTAAGGCCACTTAAAAACAATATAATAATTGGCAATAAATTTCAAAATATAGCAATGTTTAAATAATTTCGGTAAAATGGTGAAGAACACTTGAAAGGTTTTCGTCATTATTAAATCACTCATATAAACGTATTAGCCGTAATTTTGAATTGTATTAGTACGGTTAAAATAATTAAAATTCGAGGATAAATCACCCAATTTTGGTGAATGAATCTATAGATAAATATGGTGGCAGGAGATTTATCTCCACTTATATCGCTGTTCATAATTATCAAATGGTGGATAAATTCACAAGTTTTAACCTCGTTCAAAATTCTGGTCATATAAGTACCTAATGTTAAAAATCTTAAAATAAATTGATTTTAGTATTTAACCCTAATCGTGTCACGATGTGACTCTCAGTCACATTTGAATTTTGAACTTAAATTTTTTGATTATTTCATTTACAACATTTTTTCTTGCTTATTATTTAAATTAACAATTAACACTAAAAAAAAATAGTAATTGCAAATTTGGAGTTAGGCATGATATCAAAATTGACCTTTTATAGAAAAAGTAACAAAAACACGTGACACGATTAGGGTTAAGAGCAACCAACCACCTAACAACTAGTTTTTGTGTAACTACTTAATTAACGTTCAGGCTAATATGGAGAACGAATAAAATTCGCAAGTTTCCGGACGGTAAATCCGAACACTTACTATCAATTTACAATAGTAGATCTCGTTTTAACAGCTTGAAATTTATCTACAATCTTTAACAAAACCGAAGAATCCTTCTACATTGCATACCGTCTTAAATTAAGTCACTCAAACTTTGTTCTGTTAGCACGTCTTATTCTACGTGAATGTATGTTGGATTAATATCTAGGCATAAATAATCTTCCAACTGACATTGTGGTATCCGTGAGCATGCATGTATTATTAAATCACATTACATATATGTAGATGGTAGGTACATAGTATAAAAACATTTAAATTTTATTGTTTGTTTGTTTCCATCAGAGCTGTCAATCTCTCACCAATTCAAGTTTTCTCATTAGTTACGCGTCAACGGCATAACAAAAAGCCAATGTCAAGCAAGCCGTATAACTTCATCTATTTGAAATGTATATCCCCATTTTACCGGTGGTACAGAGCGTAAATAGATTTATATCCATAATCAAATGATAATTTCACTTTGTACATTAAATGAAGATTTTTCTTATATTGTTTTTATACATACTGTCTTTGGCAAATCATTATGGCAAGACAACGTTAGATTAGATGTGGCATCATGATGTGCTAATAATCAACCGACATCAATGATTATTGCTCATGGCATATGGTCTTTGTATCGTTATGTCTAATTAGTAATTTTAATAAATTCTTTAGTTGTAGTACATATGCTGCAATCAAATAATGTTTCAAATCAAGTTAGGGATGACAGTCACTAATTTGCTAATTGTTTTTTTTTGTTGGTCTGAAAAAGTTGATCAAAAACGTAAATATAACTTAAAATTACTGAATCTCACTAAACTCTGATCGAAGTATCGATTTTATATTAGACTTAAAAATGTTCAAACTGCCACATAATGCATGATTTAAAGTTTAAACCTAGAAAGGACAATGATGTTACATTCCAGTTTGGGACGCTGTGTGTGTTACTAAATAAGTAACCTAACCTACCTAAATCTTAAAAAGAAATGATTTGCGGTTCACTATACAGCACCTTCTTAATATATCCGTTAACATTTGTTACCATCAACGCCTTATCCTTTTGTAATCCATTTTATTCAGATTTTAAAATAATTTTAAGTGGGGGTTCCAAATAATTCGTTTTTAAAGGCACCGAAAATTTTAAGTTCCGCCACTGATGATAATGTATCTACCTACTTATGTTCAAGTATGTACAATACATATACATAAAGGTATAGTTATTGTAGATAAACTCAAGATGACATTGCTATATAATCAGGTGCTTAAACTATCACAATTTATCTTGTAAGTATGGCCTTAAAATGAGCACTTGATTGTTGCATCTTTAGAGGTACATATTTAACACTAAACGTACCGATAATTTTTTACATACAAATTTTAACCAAAAGTGGTCAAATAGACCGCTCACGATAGATAACTGTGGAGTACATAAGATTATCAGCAAAAACGAAAGAAATATTATAGAAATAGTCGTAAAGTAAGTCGAGGAAAAGAGAACAAATTGAGTTCAAAAATGTTGTTGTGAAAAGGGGTCATTTAACCACTCTGGTACGTTTAGTGTTAAATTTAGTGATAGTGTTTTCAGCTTTATAAGAAAGGTCTTGTAGGTTCTTATTTTTCTATTAGAATTTAAAGAAAGATTCATCTCTTAGATCTTAGTGTATTGGATTTGTCCGAAAAAAATACAATTTTGATTAGGTATATGAACTGGGTTAATGTCCATATTGTGACCTTCAACTTCCTCTGCGTTAATTAGTTCATTTAATCGTAATTGTACTGTATTTTTTAAATATATTATGTACAAGTTATTGTATACATATTTATGTACAAATTATACATTCAAAAATAAATCGTCGAATTTTTTTCTTTTTTTTTGGGTTGATTTTAACTTTAAGAGATCAATTAAATATCCATGTTTATATTAATGTAAAACAAATTATACAGGTAAGCTGCCATATTAATAAACAATAAATTACGATTATGTTCATTTCTTTAACATCAGACGTTGATAGGTATTTACTTTATTGAGTATTAACAAAACACGGGTTACTGACTGTAAATTATGACTTTAATCTTTGTTTCAGCGAGGCCACACAACGTGATTCAAATCAATAATAATATTTTTCAATTGGATATTGCAACGCTAACGAACGCTATAAAGTCACAAAATAATTATTATTTATATCACAAATAATCAGAATAAATGATAAAAAAAAAACGTTGTAGATTAGAGGTCATTCCGCACCTAAGTATAAAAATTCAATAAATTTGTTTATGTGAAAAATGACCAAAAATCAAATTTGTAGCAATACTAAACTGATTATGTAGGATATACATATGGAGAATGTAGATGTTCTCAGTTAATAGTAATTTCTCGAGAAATTCTAGTGTAACAATTATTGAAAAATATTGAGTAATGAGTTCCATCACAGAACGATGAAGAGACTGAAAGCACATTGATTTTGTCCTAATGAAAAACCCTGTGGAACGCCTTGTTTCTTGTTTCTATCCAATTATACAGTCTTTAGTTACTTTAGTTATTTGTAAGGTTTTTCGCCTTTTCTTATTTTCTTTTCTTGGGTCCCTTTGGGTTTACCTTAAAAATTAAGAAAAATGTAACCGCCTGGTCCCTTTGACAAGGCCAGTATTTGCGGTGGGAATAAACGTGTAAAAAAATGTCAAGGATTCGCGGAACGTCGTACTTATCTTAGCGACCTGTAGATGGTGGGTGCCACGTGTCGGGATCTGATTGGAAGGATCGGTGGGGATCGCTGCCAAACAATTTTCCGAACTTCTGTGCGAGCTCCCACGTTCCTCCCTTTGCACTATTCCTTTAACTTTTGTTTCCGCTGCACTCGTCTTTTCCTTTTTCTTTCTACTCCAATTTCTTATTCACTCTTTACTCAAACTCAAAATTTACACTTCTCCTTATTCTTGGAAAAACTCCAAAAAAATAATAAAGCCTTATTTTTCTCTTCCTCGTCTCCTTTCTTCCTTCTATTCTCTGTTCAGCCCGAATCCACTTTGTCACACCGATGGCTTGCAATGGAACTATTGGGATGTGGGATTTAGGTGCGTTTATTGGCGATCGGGTGAATTTATGCTCACAACGGAAAAAATGTATATTTATTTAAAAAACAAACTCACCTACAGATCGGTTCGTCTTTCCTTCCCTTTTTTTTAAAAAAAATCGCTTTTATATATTTAAGGGAAAACCAAAGTTCTTACACATTTTCTTAAAACCAGATTTATGAAATTAATTTTTTTTTTTTTGATATTAAATAATTAAATTATTGATTTAATTCGATTTTAAACCAATTTTGTTTTTATTTGTAATAAAGTTTAAGTTTTATATTTATCTTTAATCTCTAGCATTTTTCTGATAATTTTCTTATTTTTGTTACAGATAAATCTTCTATCCTATTCCATATATAAACCACAATTGATATTGGAATTAACAACAAGGTATCTAAGTAAGTAGGTACCTACAATTCAAAAGACATAATATTTTTTTTTTAAATAACTACAAACAATTCGATTAATTGATGCGATAGTCCATTTTGTAGGTACTTCAATATGGTAATTGTAAGGTGCTATCAAGTAACCTATAGTTAAACAAACCTACGCAAAACTCATCGACTAGGTATATCCAATAATCCAATAAAATCGACAATGCCTTAAGGACATTGCATAATGGTGATATGTTGTTACCCGATCAAACGTATGAACAATGCCATCAAATTATAACTCCACTAAAGGCGCTCCGAAAAATACTAGAAGATTCCGAACTGGAACCGCAAATCTTCGGTACAAACAAATTAAAAAACGATAAAAAAAATATTTCTGGTGGCAGTGATGAACAAAATCGCCATGGAGAAGGAACACCCGACAATAACGGTAAAACGTCGGAATTTTTCGATAACATTCCAGATTATATTGGTGAACCATTGGGTCCATTTAGTATATCAGATAAAAAAAATACTGGCAAAACTAATGCTGATGTACTTAAGGAATGTGAACATTTCCTTCACAAACATCGAATACGTCCGGATTTTTTCTGTCGCTATCGAAAGGCATTGGAGTAAGTGTAGAATAGTCTGTTGAATTTATTTATTTTAATCAAAAAGATATTGTACAGTGCATCACAATCGGCTCCGCCATCTTGGCCATTGTCACGTAGTCAAAGTCCGAATCAACAAAGAAAACCTCAAAGTGCATCACCATCCGGCATACGAAGTGGTTCACGTATGCGAAGATTTCAGAAATCTTCAGCTATTTATACGTTACCGATTCGTGGCAAAGGTCGCAGGAGTTTTGTTCTGTCAACGGGTGAGTAACTAGCTACATAAATATAAATCTTCTGCATGTTGTGTGTGTATGTGATTTGTACAATGAATGTAGCTAATTAGAATACTCATATGGGGTTTTTTTTTTGTGTCCATTTCTATACTTATTACAATAGAACTGCTTCCTTAAACAATTGTCTGAAAATATTTTTGCTGCACATATTTTTCTTAACAAAAGAGAAAAAGAAATTAATTAAAAATTAATTATGCATTTGTATAATCAACATACTCGTACATATGAAGGTATTTGTTTACATATAAGTACATGTGTACTTAATATCGGATTTTAACCGTGAAGTATGTTATTTTTTTAATGTACGCAATGATTAAGTATGTAGTCGATAGTAACAGAAAATTAGAATATCTCTTTTATGCAGATAACAATTCTGAAATTGCAAACATTAAAATTTCGCGGAAAAATCCGATTTCCACCAACAACAAGAAAGATACAACGCGAAACGGCTATTTATGGATGTTTTGTTAATATTATTTGAACATAAAAACGACAAAATAATAAATAACAAAAACATTTCTATAAAAAATAGCAGTAGCTAAATAGAGAATATTGCGAAAGTAATTTTCATGGAAGGAGATGGATGAGAATAAAACCAGTTAAAAATCATTTAGTTTTTCATTCTATTTCACTAGAAATGTCGAATTTTCCCTTTAAATAAACTCAACAAATAATCGAAATCCCATTTGTTACACAATATATGTACTCTGAAAGGTTTCTGTTGACTGGCTGGTTGGTCGGTCGATCGGTAGCTGGCTGAGATGACAGCGGGGATAGCTGCTGATCTTAATATATTTTTTCTATATATGTATGGTCAGCGGAGGACAATCGATGTGTGTACGTTACGTACATGTAATAAAATATAAAAATTCAGCTAAAAATCAAGCTGAACCAGTTTCTGATTATTAAAATATACAGTTGACTCTTCTTCAGTTTTTTTGTTGTTGTTGTTGCCCTTGCCATGTTGTGATGTGTAGTGTGTGCAGAGCGCATTATTGCATTACACCACCAGCCAATATGTACTGGCCTGTACGTCGTGTACACATATTCCCGAAAAAAGACAAAAAAGTTGCAATAACCGTTGAGGATATACGAGAAACGTCTCTGAAATTAGCAACAATTTGATCTCCAAAAAATATTGCTGATGATGGTCGTACAAAACGGTGGAACAAAAACAAAAAACAACAACAAAAAAAAAAAAAAACGATTTACTTTTATGTGATTTAGATGATCAGTCTTTTGTGAGTGCGAGTGTTGAATCATATACCATAGAGAGAGTGTGTGACATTTTTATGAGTTTTTATTTAATTCACATAGTATACATATTTTAATGTTCTTTTCTATATCCAGTGGTTAGTTTAAGTGTACATTAAAATATGAACATAATTTTGATCCAATCAGTCCAGTCAGTGAGTGGTCTGATCAGCCATGTTTAATAAATTCTCCAGTAGATAATTAATGTCTCCTCACCATATTGAAATATACAACATTTCACAAACCTGATGTGGTCAATTTTGATGATGATATGATGTAAGTTCAATATTTTTTTTTTTTATTATCCACTAACCACAAGAATAAATCGATACCACTAACAATGGATGAACAAACAGTGAAATTAATTTTCGATATTCTCATTAAGTAGTTATACTCTCGTAGGCTTTACTAATTAAAATTTATATCTATACAATACTTAAATACATATATGCACAATCTATTCTTAATAATCATGTCATTTCTTTATAGATCATTACACTTTAGCTCTTCGTCTCTCTACATCATTACATTACATATGTTATAAAGCTCTTTATATACACATTTTCCGAGTTGTCTACGTCCGTCCGTCCATATATACATATATATATGTATATATAAAATTCTTGTGTGGGCACACACAACTCATCATAGTCGAGAGTTATTTAATTTAATGGATTGATTTTCGTTTTAGTTAAATGTTCCAGAACAAATAAATGTTACTTGTTGTTGATATTAAAATTGTTATGAACTCTCAATTAAACATCGTTGAAATATTTCAAAATTAATATTTTTATTCGAATTTAATTCCAATGGTAAAGTAAATTATTGTAAAAGTTTTCGAAAAATATCGAGAAATGTAAAAAATCATTCCATAGATAATTCATATATATATATATAACTCCAAATACTCCTAGTACTAGATACATGTATAGATATCTAAAACATAATAACAGGTTGTTTCGGTCGATTTCATTTTTCGTAATTGAACTTAATAAAAATTTTGAGTTTTGATATAAAAAAAATTCTCCCAACTCAAGACCTGAATGCATCATTGATTGGAACACTTAGTTTAGCCATAAAAAATAGGCGAACTTTTCGTTCTGTCAGTCTGCTCCTAGAGCCATAAATTTCTTGACAAATCATTTTCAGACATCATTTTTTTTTACAATATACGTATTGCACTCAGTCTCCAATCAAAAACGAAATCGATTAATTTCGAAATATTTGTAGAAATAAGCAATCCAATTAAGTGTAATTACTTTATTTAAATTTAAAGGGAAGCCAGAGGGGTCAATAATTTAAAATGGTAGACTCACTATAGGTGCATGTGTTTGTTTTGATCTGTTATAATAAAAACGGTTAGGATTTTGTGATTAATTTATTGTCAAGTAAGTTTTTCAAAGTACAGTACATAGCATATAATTATTATATATTTATTACCCCATATATTAAACGAGCTTAAATAAAAGCTTCATAAAATGTCGACATCCTTATTTACCTGTGTCGCTTGTAAATGGTGAAATGAAAACCATAATAAAACTTTCTTATATATTAATTTCAACCTGTTGTGTAGATGTAGGCGCGATTTAATTTTCATATTCATATGGGACTATCAGGTACTTAATAAAGATGTCGCTGTTGTGAGATAAGTAAATTGTAATTTTTTTTTATTCATGTCATTGTGTTGTACATAGTTGTACCAATCAGGTGTGTACCCAGAGCGAAATTGGTTGTATTATCCCGGGCATCACAGTACTTAAAACTATTAAACAAAATGAAACATTTTATTGACTACGTTAAGTTTAACTTTATTTTAATTTAAATAATTTTTAAGGAAATGCTGAATAAAAATGAACGGTGCTTAATTTTTCTACTTCTCTGTGTTTCCAGCGTTCCAAAATGTTCCTAATGAATGGGAAATGCGGCCATGAAGGACTACCAATTCTTCCTTTAATTTACGTTTGGTGTATCCCAGCTTCCTTATTATTGTGAATGTGTTCACCGTTCTTTTTTCTCTTTTAGTTTTTATAATTGCTTGTTGCCACTTCGGCGGTTGCTCTCTCTGTGTGTTTAAAAAAAATCTCCCCCCATGCAAAATAGTCAATCCGATACCATTTACCGTTTCGGCTCATTAAAATGTGTAAATACATGGGTAAGGGATGGGACATAATGACGGGAAAATAGATCACAATCCTATTACAAAATGTAGATATTAAGAATTAATTGACAATTCAATAATTTAAGAAAAAATTGGAAACATGTCCCCACTCCTCCTCATTGTCCATTATAACAACAGAATGATAAATTAAAACCATAGTTCCGACTAGCATTTTTATTTTTGTTGAGCGAAAAAAAGCCCTAGATAAAAACCCTGGGTATGCGTCTTGTACAAGCACATATGACTCATGTGTTAACTGCAAAGTTATTTATTTATTTTTTTATTTTTTTTTATTGATGAGTGGAAGAGGATGACTTATTTATCTTTAACGCATTCAAGTATTGACCTACGGTTCAAATTGAAATTGAATCGTTCAACTATAAGGATCATTACTGCTTTAAGTTTTCAGTGATGTTGTGTAAAGCTAAATTGAAACATTGCCGGTTTTTTTTTTTTTTTAATTTATGTTAGTTAAAGGCAAATAGTTAACGGTGGATTTGAAATTTGTACGCTAACGGTATTTTAGATTTGAACTTATAAGTATTTTTGACATTCCTCCACCAAGCAGTATATTTATATTTGGTGGGGGTGGGAATTATTGTCATTTTTATAAGAGCATACAAACGTATAAATCTTTTTATATAAGTACATTCATCATGAAGTACATTATTTATAATATTTTGGCTAACTAGAGACATACTGTATATTGTTGTTGACCAGTACTTCCATAACAACTAGATACATTGTCCAACAGGTTTTTATATTTTGGTATGTATCCTTAATGTGGTTATAGCGTTTAAAAAAACCTGATGACAAAATAATTTTGTGGTTTTTTTCTGATTTCACACGAAACTTGAATAAGAAACCGCACATTGCACATGATAAGGATTAGATTCAATTTCATTTATAAATGAAAAAAAGAAATTAAACATTTTTCCACCAATGTTGTTATTTTGTTCAAAATCCATTTAAAATTTCGCTTAAATGTCTTTTTGTTTTTTATTGCGATGTGATGTCTAGTCTACTAAACTGCTACAGCATTATCAAAACTCTTAAAAAGTTGTTATGCAAATGAATCGGGTAATTGAATCGTTAGGTATATTTACCACTTACCTACACCCATCAATGGGAAATCAGTTATAAAAGTTCAGATTTTTAATTTATTTTTGTTTTTTTTTTTGAATCAGTGCACCTAAGCAAAAGCATATAAAAGCATTGAATGTTTTAAGAATTCTCTTTCGTCCAACGAAAACACCACATCAGGAACCTGTTTTCAATAAGTCCAATGCCCACCTCTTTTATGCTACCATGGATTTTAGTAAAGAAAAAAATCATTTGAAATTTAAAATTAATTTTTCTTGGTATTTTATATCAATAAATGTATAGGACATTGAATGGTCAATGTAGATAGACTATGGAAGTACAAGCATTACACCATCATAACCTATTGCCAATAATTGTCTCTAACATTTGAGGCAAAAGATAAAATCAACTTTTCAATCATTCCA
>JANSTT010009834.1:0-25231 GCA_026745375.1 Platyura marginata | reverse complement strand
AGGCCTGTTTCCACGACTAAATCATCGTAAAATTAAGTTAAAATTTAGCCAACTTAACACGTGGAAACAGGCCTTTAGGGCCTTTTAATAATCTTTTTGTTGTTTTTATACTAAAACTCGCAAACTGATTTGAAAAAAAAAAAAAATATTAAAAATCAACTTTTTTTTCCGTTTTGAAAAACTCGATACTTTTGTTAAGGTCCTTTTTTCAATTGTTGCATTAAAATATTTTTGTTTTTTATTCGAATCCTTATTAAACACAAAATATTTCGTTCTTTCCTTAGAAACTTCCTCAGCCACAAAAAATACACAAACAAAAAAAGTGTCCATATAATATAAACATCAATATAAAATAAAAGCTAAGCGCTCTCTTGGTGCTTGAGGATGTTTCTAAATAAGGAACAAAATATAGAATATGATTCCAAGAAAAACCAAAAATGTAAATGGACCTACATACATGTGATCCCTTCCCCAGGAAATTTTTTCTTTTTTTTTCCAGTAGAGTAAAACAAGAATTATAAGGCATCGTCTGAAGAGTGTCAACTTTATGCGTACCAAAAATGTACATTTTTCTCTTCAGACATGTCAAATTTACTGATTATTATTGGGCATGGCCACGTGGGCAACCAATGTGTTTATTGTGAACTGAATTATTATTAAATAAATAAGGAGACAGCACAAAAAATCCCATCTAACTCAGAATTTAAATACTCCTTAAATAGGTCAACAATAATTTTATAAATAAGTATGACATTTGTAGAAGCGAGGATAAGGCACGAGCTGAGGAGTTTATTGAGTTCCATTATTTAAAAAAAAAAAAATTATCGGGAGGACCTATAATAATTTTTTTTTTTTTTTTGAAAGTGAATATAACCACAAAAAATAGTGTCATCTATATTTTGATCATATCCGAATTAATGTTACTCCTCGAATATTATTGTGAACAGTTTTCGAAAAAAAAAAAAAGTTTTAAACGTTGCAGCAGACGTAGTGTGCAAATTTAATAACCAAAAAAAATAAAAATCTAATGGTTGCAATATATATACTGCAGCCCGCCCGATGAATATCCATCAGCTGATAAAATAGCACAGTCGAGATGAAAAGATAACAAATTAAAGGTAATTGACAACATATTAAAATTAAAAGAAATTTCTTTGAAATGGACGAGTTTTGAGACGTTTACAAAAAAAAAAAAAAACTCCTCACCGATGTTTAATTTAAAAAAAAAAAAAAACCACCAACCGAATGAACAATTTGTGAAATTTTAATGACATGCAAGTTTTTTTTCGAATTCCTTAAAACAATTTTTTTTTTTAATTTGAAATAATAAAATAAAATTTTTTAATTATTTTTAAGAATATACTTAATTTTATTTTCCTATTGTCGACAGAACTTGAATTATCAAAAAAAAAAAAATCGCTTTTCAAATTAAGCATTTGGACTAATTTACATAATTAATGGAACTAGAAATTTTCAAAAAACTTTCATTTAATATTTATTTAAAAATAAAAAATAAAATAAAAATTTAAAAAACACTACACTCTACATTTAGCTACATCTGCCTGCATTTTTTTTTTTTTTTGATACTCCAAAACATATAAAGGACATTATTTCCACATAAATGGCATTTGTGTGTATGTGACATATAATAAAATGTCTTTTGAAAATTGACACCTCACTTTGAAATTTAATACCAAGTACTCAATAAACTCGTCAACCGAAGTTCGCTAAATCCAACAACTGCAATCGTTACTACTTGTGTAGGGGTGTACAGTGTCTTTATAAATAATCATAGCAATTTTATATATACATAAACAAAAAAAAAAAAAAAATTAAAAAAACAAAACAAATTAAGAGTACCAACACTGTGGGGTAGTTAATAAATTCAAAGGCAGGCAAGAAAGTTTCTAGTAATTTAAAAAATTTGGAAAATAAAAATTGGTGAAAACTTTTTCGATTTTGAAAAGCGATAATTTTGATATAATTTAAGTTTAATGGCGAGATTTTAATTTAAAATAATTAATAAATGTCAAAAAAAAGAGGATATTTTTGACTGTTGGTGTCTGTAAGAAAGATATTGCATGCTGTTTTTTTTTTAATTAAGCATTTGGAGTTTTTTTTAATTAATCTACAAAATGTCTCTTAAATCATCCATTTTGAAGCTTATTTTTAATACTACATATTAGATTTACTGCTAAATGTAAGTGGAAACACTACGAAAATGTATGATTCGTAATTATTTAAACAAGAAGTTAAGACGCATCTAACAGCAACGGATGTACTGTCAAAATTGCTGTCACGGCACTCTAGGAACACAACAGTGACGTTTCAGTGCAGTTTTGCGAAGTGTTTCATATTGCTGTACGCCATTGATTCTGCTCCTGTCATATTTTATAATGCCCAATTCAAATCTTCTTTTATCTGTATTGTAGGATCTGGCCAAAATAATGAAAATTTACTATGCGACAATTCTTGGCCAACAGCGCCTGGACTGTTTTTTGACAGTGTGATGACTTTCGACTGTAATTATTCAGGGTTGTGCATAAATTTGTCTGTTCAACTGATTGAACATGTTAATGATCCTGTATTTACTCCTTATCTATTTTTTTAGTTATTTTAACGTATGGAACGAAGTTCTTCTGTTCTTTAATTGAGATAATCTAATTCACATTTTTAAACAGAATGTCAGTTTTCTTTGTTGTGAAATCTAACCAATAACACCTTCTGTTTTCGTTTTCCGCACAGCCAAGGTTCGAAAGAATGGATCCCTGAAGTTTTCACTGATCAGCCCCGTTAATTTAATCAATTTTACCTTTGAACTCTTTTTTTATAGTCCACCACCGCTGTTTATGGTAGAATCAAATTCATTTAAATGATTTACGAAACCAAAATTTCGAAATGTGTTTCACCCTACATTTAGCAAAATGTAATTTGAATTTTTGTGTGTCTATTGTGAAAATTCGTTTAATGAATAAAATATAAAAGAATTTAATTTTTTCAGAGGAATCAAAAGAATCAGAATTTGAAACACCCGAAGAATTATGTATAATTACGGAAGAAGTCGTTATGTCTGAGGATGAAGATCAAGAAGAAGAAATAGAAGAAGAGGAAACGATGGCCAATTCATCGTATATAAATGCATTGCCCGAGGAACATGCATCATTGATTACGAAAAGCGTTGTGGCAACAACAGCAAAAGAAGACAAATTTGATTTATTTGGTCGAGTGGTAGCATCAAAATTACGACGAATAAATATAATGCAAAGTAGTTATGCCAAAAAAATCATTTTGGATACACTGTATCATGCCGAAAGGAATAAATTAAATACAAGTACATACCTAAGTTTAGGTAAAATAATTACGCCACAAATGAAAACGAATTCACAACAAGAATAATTTATGTAATTTGGGAGAAGTTTTTTTAATTAAATTTTATCATTTTTTTTAATTGTTGGATATATCCATTATTTCATTTGTTTAAATTTTATAAGTTTTTTTTTTTTTTTCACACGTAACAACATTATTTTTTTTAATTTAAATAAAAAATAAATTGTAATAACACAATATTCTTGTTGTTTTAATTTATTCAAAAACATAGTAGATATGCATACGGATGGATGTATACGCTAACAATGCAATTCAAAAAATGAAATGTAAATAAAAAATAATCTCAAAGAAACAATTCGCGGAAGGGGAGCACCGCCAAATCCCTTACCACTTGACCACTTATAAATATCTAAAATACTTTATTTTGAAACCAGCTTGCATAATATTCCTATGATCCAATGATCAAATGAAACCACCATCAGTTGGAATATTATGTAAGTTGATTTCGAAATAAAGTATTCAAGATAAAAAGTACTAAAAAATAATAACAAATAATGCAAAATACTAAAAAATAATGAAACATACTAATAAAAGTAATAACAAATATTAAAAAATAATAAATGATAAAAAATAATAAAAAAATAATGAAAAATTCTAATAAAAGGTAATAAAAAATAATAAAAAATATTAAAAAATAATTAGTAATAACAAAAACTACTAAAACATACCAATAAAAGCAATAAAAAATAATAACAAATGATATAAATACTAACAAATAATGAAAAATATTAAAAAATATTAAAAATAATAATAATAAATGCATTATAATACTAAAAAATAATGAAAAATACTAATAAAAGTAAAAACAAATATTAAAAAAAATAATAAATGATAAAAAATACTAATAAAAGGCAATCAAAAATAATTAAAAAAAATAATAAGTAATAATAAAAAATACTAACAAATAATTAAAAAATATTTAAAAAATTAAAGTAAATAATGAAAAATATGTACCTACTAATAAAAAAAATACTAAAAATTAATAATACAAAATTGATTCAATATCAATAGTTCAAGTGCTTAATTCAGCACAATAATTCAGCACTTAATTCCTAAAATTCTTTATGTGCCAACAAACAATTTTCTATTTTAACACCATTAACGAAAAACAAACAACCTTTACGGTCATTACAATGGGGAATACCGATCCGTTTCATCTTTCAATACGTATATTGCTCGGTATTTTACCTAAGTTCTGTACTGTATAGCTCATCGTCGCGTTAGGAACTGTCAAATGTTCAACTTATTCCTATATCTTTGAATACGTCAGAAATGCCGGTTTAAATAAACACCACATAAAAGTTGTTACAATAAATCATCTCGTCATCAAATTTTGTCTAGACACTATGAATTAGGCTCAGTGTTTGTGTCAAATCAGGCTAGAGTTGGCTCAATTGTGGCGAGGTGAAAGTATTTGGTTCTCTCAATCTAAATTTGCATTAAATTCAAAAATGGGATGGAAAAAATAGATTTATCGCCCCAAAAACATTTTAATCGTTATTCCCACTTTGATCTGCGTAGAAAACTAATCTGGTCATGTAGGAATAATTAATAAAACGACACCAGCTCCAGGGGTTATTTTAATGATTACACAAGTATGAGCTGCAAGGTACAGTTACTTTTGTTGTATCTACTAAGTATACGAACTATCTGCATGGCTGCGTTAAATTTATCCCGAGCGTATTCTTGTCGAATTTTAACAGATTAGAAAAATCACTCTCGTGATAAATATTTAACTTTGTTTTTTATTTATGTAGGTAGATCATGATTTTTTTTTTTTTAATTTTAATTTTTAATAACATATTTTGTATGTTAATAATTTTCAGTGCCAATTGGATTGTCTCGTGTACAAGTAATGCCAACACATCCTTCGCCAGTTCTTCATCAACAAAGTTCAACCGATTCAAATTCATCAAATAATAATACGACAACGGCAACAGCGACAATAACAACATCCCCATCAAATCAATCAAGTGGCAGTGGACACATTGTCAAAGGTAAACACAAATGCATTAATATTTTATTGGATCATAATTATGCGTAATTAAAAATCAAATAAAATTCTTTTAATTGTAAAAAAACTAAAAAAAAAAAAACAAACAAAAGAACATTAGGAAAAATTCAATACATATTGATCTATTTGCATGTAATTGAAATATTTAGTTTGTATTTTGGAAAATATTTATAAATTTCAAAATCGGTAGATATTGTAGAGATCTTACATCTAGAACTGTTTTGTTAGAACCAACAATTTAGATTTTCTACTAAATCCTTTTCTATCAATTCTATGTATAATTTCTATTTAGGTATAAAGCTCTGTCCATTGTCCACAACTCATTTTACCACTGTTTTTTTTCTCAAATAGTTTGATCTTACCAGAGCAGAGCTTTTAACCATGACGTACGAATTCAATTTTTACTAACACAATGATGCTAATATTTTTTCTACAAAGGATATTTGAAAAGTGTTACAAATGAACGATTAAGGCTATAATGAACTTTTGGTAGCTTCACACACACACACATACCAAAAGATGTACTATACTACTCTCTAATGCAAATTTTAAGGTTTGAGTACTCTTTCTTATGGAGACAATCAAATGTGCCCATCACTGTTCTAATGTAAGACTTAACTATTCTGAAGTAACACATAAACGCTATTGAATTAGCACTAACTACACCCAAAGGTCGAACTCATCCCAGGTGCCGAAGACCGACCGATTTTGAACGGTTTCAAACGCATTATGTCAGATGTGATCATCATCTTATTGTAATCTTGATTCCTCAATTTTTCTATATAGTCTCGGTCGGGGTTCCTGTCTTGTGAGTATACGACAGTATCATTTGCGTACTGGACGCCATTCTATTTAGACTCGTTACCACTTTTGGGTTATGTAGAAAATCACACCGATAGACATTTGTCAATATTTGGGCCAAACATTGAGTCTTGTGGAACGTTTTTTTTTAATTTCTATTTAGGAACGATTTCTCATTGTTAATGTAAATGGATTACTTTCTATTTAGAAAATATATCGATGATTATTTGAGAAAAGGCTCTCTAACCCCCATTTTTTAGGAGAAAAAAAAACTGCACAGTATTTCAACAAAGAAATGTCATAGGAACCGTTTAAAATGCGGAGAAAAACCATATTTTTTCGTGAAATTTAGTCAAATAGTGTTGCCAGATAGTGTAAAATATCCCAAATTATCAGATTTCATAGAAAAGCCATTTTTGAAAATAATTAATGGTTAGGGTCTTTTCTCAAATTGTGTAAATTGTGATCGATCTTTTAGGTTTATAACAAATCAGTTCTGGATTGACGAATATAAAAAGGGTGCAATATTAAAAATAAAGAAAAACTGGTAAAATAACGTTACAATATTCAAAATATCATACTAAATGCAATTTCTTCTTATTATCATTGAAAATATTTGTTATTTTGATGGTTTGTTTCTGGTTGTCAAAATATTTATACTGATCTTTTTACATTTTTAATTTTAATTCAATTTTATATAAAAATAAGTGATTATTTTCATGTTTATTTTAGTTTAATGTGCCAATAGCCAAGAATAGCGAATATTTATAGATTTTCCTAACAAAAAATCAATAAGAGGGAGACCCATTGGAAATTAATCGATTTTCAATCACTTTCTTCAAGTTGAAATTATTTTCTTGTCGATACCACCATCCCTTATTTGTATCTTACGAAGAGATTTAATTTTTTTAAATTATTATTACCAAAGTTAAATTGAATTTTATTTATTTATTTTATGCAAATAAAGAAAATTTCTAAAGTGCACAACACTTTTGTAGCAATACAGCATAAATGATGTCCGTTTTGAGACAAATTTGCACCAACTGCAAATTTAAATAAGTATTGAAACTCCAATTTTGGTAGAAAGACAATTTTTAAAATTTAATAATATTGTAGATATAGCTTCAGTTCAATCGAATTTTTATATATAGAATTCTCTAGATAAACTAAATTCAAAATTTTTAATTTAATTAATTTTTTTTTTTTTAGACCAGCATAGAAATATTTCTCACTATATGGTCGAAAATGTCGTTTTGTTCGTATGTTCGATTATAATTTAGCCATAGAGTGCCTTTACACGAAGCACAGTTTTGTGCTTGTGCCTGAAAATCGGGGGGGGGGGGGGGTTGAATAGGGGAGATTAGATAGGGGATAGGGGAAGGGTAAAACGAACAAAATTTGTTCGTACTAATGCTAGGTATTTTTTTTGTGCATGTGTGTAAATTTGTAAACCTATTTTTTTTGTACATATGTATGTATGCATGTGTGAATCTGTGTGTAGCTCTGCATATATTTTGCAGGCATACATTTATGCCTCGTATTTTAACGGCGTTGGAAACCGGTTTGAGAAAAAAATCTTTGGCTGTTTGCTGTGGTTGAAATAGTGTGCTTCGTGTGAAGGGGCTCATATTAAAATAATAGGTAGGTGTAGGGCAGTGACGTCCGGTTCTCGGATTCAACGGATTCAATGAATCCGTTGTAAATTACTCATATAAATCATATACACAAATTTTGGTATAGTCACTAGCACATAATAGCCAAAAGTATAGGAGAGATTTTACTTCGATAGATTCAATTCCGTTGGTTAAATCATTGCGTTGAATGTTGAATATATGGAATTGTTTGCTTAGTAGGGTTCATTTTCAGCGAATGACAGAAATTTTACTTGGATAGATTCAATTCCATTGGTTGAATATATGAAATTGTTTGTTAGGTAAGGAGTTGTGCCCGTGGTAGGTATTTGTATTTTGTGTGGGTTAATGGAAAACCTACTCATGTTTTACTTTTGAATCTGTCACAAATTTTCACGTGACGTCACTGGTGTAGGGGCTCTATCGTTTCACGTCCACAACAAAAACATGCATTTTTTAGCATGTAACGACGAGTCGATTTCGAACCGACATTTTGTGCAACAGCAGCACGATCAAATATTTTTCCCACAAAGTGTGCCAAATTGTTAATTTTGTTCAATTTCCGAATTTTTTTTATGGACAATTTGGTCCTCCAGAACCATGGCTCTCTTACGGCCCACTATTGTGAAAGTGAGTATTGAGCCACAGTCACAGTCAAGGTTGCCGCAGTATTCACTGTTTGGATGAAGGGAACCTCATAAGATAAAATTCTCCTCATGGTCTCATACCAATTTTATATTATTTCCTACAGTAATATCTTCTATAATATATCTACTAGTTCGGATCAACTAACAGCGTGAAACGACTATTCGAGTCATTTTCGTATTGAAATGTAATTAAAACTTACCTACTATGTATAGAATGTAGAGTTTTCCAAATATTGTAGTCAGTTAGTTAAGAAGAAAATTAACTTCGCAAATCACTGTGATTTTCTTTTAACTGGTGTGAAAGCTGAAATTTAACAACGAAACCTTAATTGTTGAAACGGAATTGTCTATTTTTAATTGATGTTTGTTATTTCAGATTTTTAAATTTTAGATAGTTTTATGATATAGTTGAGGTTATGTTATTTTTTAAAAAATTAGAGCATCACAGATTTCTATGTTTAAATTTTTCAGATGAGTGTTCTTGCTTGTCACAACGAAATTTCCAATCTCATCATTAGTTGTGAAATTGGACCTATTTACATATATGAGGGTGGAATGATTTTTCTTTTTAATGGTTACTCTAAATAAAATAGATGAGTTGACAAAAGTTGGGTACCAAAAAAAAAAACGTCTCTTTTGATTTAGAATATTTTTCAGTTATTGTGAGCCCAACAACAAGTGGCCTGGGGAATCGAACCCAATGGGTTAACTATAATGATACACTTTAATTATTATAAAAAATATGCACCATTACGATTATGGTTTACAAATCATTTTTCTTCATCACACGCGAATACCTACTGCTTAGATATCTGCATTTTCTAATTCTTATCGGTTTTCTCTAAGCCCAATGTCGCCATCACCGAATCAAAAAATTTTAAATTTAAATTTTTAGAATTCCTTTGAACCAAATTGCACCCATCCCTCGATTTGCAAGATAGATATGTTTCACGATAAAATAAAAATAAAATGTAGGAGCTACAACACTGTTTCACTCGAACACGATAAGCAAATTGCGAAAATTCTCGTATAACACGGTAGTTCTATAATGCGTGGTATTAGTCTCAAACTACACGAAATTATGTTGGAACCTATCTACCGTGTTATAGGAGGATAACCTGTAAAAAAATAAATCACATTTTTTTAAATTTACAAATCGTGTAAATCGAGGGACGGGGGGGTGTACACAACTTTTGTGCTTCTGCCAATTCATAAAAGTATGGATTTTGTAAAATAATTATTTTCATATACATACCTATCGTTCCACCCTACAATTTCAAATTTTATTTTAAACAAATGATCGAGGTTTTTTGTTGTGTTTTTTTTTTGTTGAGACTTTAACAAAATATCAATTTTATGTCCCCTTTTTGTTGCTTTTTATTGAACATTGTTAAACAGTTAGCTCAAAGCACATATTAATTAATGGAAAAAATAGTGTTTTTTTTTAATAATAATGATTTAATAATTTAATGTTAATTTTTTTTCTATATAATTTTTACCTAAGTTTTAAGCACAGACAAATTATTTGTCTGTGGTTGAATATATTTAAATAGAATTTTCTTAGCCTTTCTTTAAATGAATTTTATTTGATGCAAAAACGGTGGTTGTTCTCATATCTAAAAAGTGAGATAACCGTTTTTGTTATATAAGCAATAAAAAAAAAATAAAAATTAAAAAAATTCAATTAGTTTGAATAAATGACTTTCTAATAATATCTATTAAGTTGAAATAAAAAATAAAAAAAAAAAAAAAAATTTAAAAATGAGATAAACCGAGTAACAATATTATTGTTATTTGAAAAATATAATTATAAAATATTTTAATACATATAATAAATAATACACAAAAATAAAAGTAAGCTTGGTTAAAGCTAGATCAAAAATGTTTTAATTATTATTATTTATGTGAATAACAATTTGTATTAATTTTGAGTTAATAAAATAACATTTTAATGATATTTTGTTTGATTTATTCCTATTGAAACAAATCACATGTAAATAGAATTCATTGAATTATTTCATTCAATCATAGCATAATTTAACCATTAGCTTACTTTTAATTTGGTTTAAAAGTAATATTTAGGACGAAATTGTTTGTAATCGATAGTAAATTTTTGTACCACCACCACTACATGCACAGTACGTCTTCTGACAATCACATTTCACATTTCATCATAATGCATAATAATTTTTGTTTTTAAATTACACGAATCTCACACGCAGCACTTCAAACAGTAGCGAATCAGA
The DNA here is from genome assembly GCA_026745375.1 of Platyura marginata. Classification (NCBI taxonomy): domain Eukaryota; kingdom Metazoa; phylum Arthropoda; class Insecta; order Diptera; family Keroplatidae; genus Platyura; species Platyura marginata. The sequence continues at coordinate 14,505 of JANSTT010009834.1, read as the reverse complement.
AATTGTTTTTCGAATAGCCAGAGAAGTTTTGTTGTTGTATCCATTTAGCAAATCCAGCGAATAAATCTAAAATCACCGTACAATAATTTCATATATTATTAATTTGTCCAGTTTTTTTCTTCTCTTTAATAAGCTGCAAATGGGGATACTTATCTATAGATGGCAGGATGCCTAAAAGCACAGATCTTCTATATATACCTTCAAAAATACTTCTTAAATCCCTTTTTTTTTTAAAAAAACAAACAACTTTAAGCTAATTTCCTTTTTTGTGTTCTAATTTGCGGGACAATATTTTGACTCAATTAATTATTAGTCACAAAAATCTGATTATAGAAATGGCGACCACAAAAAAAAAACATTTGCGAAATAATTTACAATACTTTATTTTGAGTAATTTTTTAAAAATTGTGCTCATTACTCGTACTATCGCAATCATTTAAATTATTAAATACCTAACCATGAGTACTTTTTTTACTTGTACTCGAAAAATACTTAAAGTTTTTTTTTACACTTAAGTATTATTTCGAGTGAAGAGTGAGCATTTATCCAAAGTTGTTAGTTTTCCTTGTATCCAGCCATTCCGACAAAAAGCATACTATAGTTTTGTATCGCTCTTTTTAAATTAAGATAATACGCCTACATGATTGGCCATCCAAAAGGGTGCCGAAATTAACTCAATTCCGTCTTGAGCTAATATTTCCTAGCCCTCATTTAAATGGCCAAATATAATTTGCAATTATTTAGGTGAGGCACAGTGGGTTCACAGGTTTTATCTAACGTTTCGCCACTGTAGTAACTACATTTATGGAAACATACTCGATGATTCATGAACACACAGTACACAACTAAATAATTATAGCAATATTGAAAAAATATACTCAACAACTTTGTGAATTCCACTCGTAAACTCAAATTTATAAATAGAGCACACATTATTCAAGTATATTTTTATTAAAATGTACTCATTAGGAAAGTAGATACTTGTTGGTGTGCAGTTCTGTTTGAGAATTAAAAAAAAAATTATAATTCATCTGACGATTAATTAAAGGCCATACACGATACATAATTTTTTTTCAGCCATTATTTAATAATTTTATTGTATTTTTTGGGAGAGGGGGGGCTGTTACTGTTACATATATCACAAGCAATCGCCGTCCACTTGCAAGCTGGCAAAAAACATTCAATTCTAGACAAATTCGTGGACAATAAGAATATTAATAAAAAATTAAAAATTCGATTTTGATTTTTTTTTTAAATTTTTGAATTTTTTTTTTCTTTTTTTCTTAATTTTAACGCTAAGTAAAATTATCACAAAAAAAAAAAGAGAAAAGAAGTAAAATTAATCGAATTATCCTTTGCATTTTAGGTGTATTCCGCGACGACAAAGACAAATTCAAATGCCTATACTTGCTAGTGGAGACGGCGGTAGCAGTGCGTCAAAGAGAAAAAGATCAAGAAGACGTTCAAGTTCTCGGTAACTAGTAGTAATGACACACACACACACAAAAAAATGTACCTACATTTAAAAAAATAAATAAATAAAAATATAAATGAAACTAGAAAAAAAAAAAAACAAAAAAAACAATCAAGAATTGCCACACAAATTTTTAAAAAATAAGTGAGATCAATGTCAATTTTTCTAAAAAGAAAAAAAAAGAAAAAAAAAAGAAAGTTTCTGTTGTGAATACGTAACTATGATTATTATTGACTACTTTGTGAGAAAACAAAAAGAAAAACACAAGTAGATTGCATAAAAACTGGGAAAGACAAAGTTTTTTTAATTTTTATTCCGTTTTAATTTATTATTTTTTTTTTTTAGTTTTTTTTTAATTTTAACGATACAACAAAAAAAAAACATCAGGAAAACATTGCATGAATTGCGTACTGTGTATAGATATGAGATGAGGTTTAAGACATGAACCTGAAATAATAAAAATGCTTTAAGTTTCTCATACAATAAATTAATTAGAGTGTACAAATTTTATATTTTATCTATTTCATAAAGAAAGACAAAAACAACATTAATATTTTTATTTTTTTTTTGTAATATATATCAGAATGATAAAGAAAACTATATTGAATTATATCAGTCGTCAAAAATTTCCTATATGATACGCTGATTAATTTCATAATTTTTCTATTATTTTTTATTTTCCTTTTTTCTTTTTCAATAATTTTTCGCTACATTTTATGGACGAGTTGTGTATGTTCTATTATCTACTTCCTAAAAATAAAACTGTTTTGTTACATAAATAAAGAAAAAATAAATAAAAATGGGCGTTTTACTGTAGTAGTGTGTCACCAAAGACCGCACATAACTGAGAACTGGGCGGTTTTACGGTTTCTAAAGAAATTAGAAAATAATTTATACCATAGCCACTCATCAACGGCCACCGTTCCGGTTAGATTCCGGTATCATCACCATTATTGATTGAAATTCAATTTCTGATGCGGGATCACAACTAACTGAATGCTCTATGGAATTGTATTAATATCAGCAGACGATGATAATCCAGATAGAATCAACATTGCATCTGTAGAGAATTCCAAATAAATCCGGACAAATTGACCAACAACAGTTATTTGATGTGAAACGCATCAAATTCTGAGCGAATATTTTCAATTTTTCGCTTTATTATTTATTAATCGGTTTTATTTCGAAAACTAATTACCGGTAGTGTTGCTTATCGAATAATAATAATTCGTTATCGATGTTCACAAGGGAAATTTATTATAAAAATTTTAACACGATTCAACTGGAAAATGTCGTTTATATGAAGGTAAGTTTCTATATATACAGAGTGTTCCCGTTCAATCCTTTTTTTAACTTTACAGTATTGTCGGAGACAGTATTCTGAGTAAAAAAAATGGTTCAACGATTTTTTTTTCTATCGCAAATCGTTTTTTTTTTGTTTGATCGGAAACACCCTGTATATTAAGTACATACTCTTAACATATTATTATTATTATTATTTTTTTTAATAGTTTCAATTTGTCTTTTTAGAGATGCTGCCGATTGGTCCGCCATAGCGCCATCACTTGCATACAGATTAGAGAAAAATTCGACGGTTATAGCCGTCATTTAGAACAATTAACCGAAGGAGGACTGAAATGAATACTTAATTTGGTGAAAATTCCATATTTAGGTAATTTTACACAATATTCAAACAAATATTATGATGAAATTCCGGAAATGAGAAAAGTGCTCCGTCCAACACTAATAGAATAGTGTAGGGTGTTTTTAAGACTACAAATTGACGTCTTTGGGAATAAGTTTTTTTTGGATATATTTTTTCGGTTTTGCTAGGTTAGATTAGGCTACAGAGATCCAAAGCATAGCTGTAAGTCATTGGTTAACAAAGTAGTTGTTACGGTATCAAAGTAAATCCTATTTTAATAACTTAACCCTCGTTTACTAACGTCTTAGGTCGATTAGACCCAAAACAAAAAACGCATTTAAAACATTGAACTGAAATGCAAACTACTATTGTTTAGTATTGCAGGTTTAATAAAATTTGAGCACGGTTTTCTGTACGTTACTGGTTTGGTTCATATTTAAGTAATTTTTACAGGTATGGCGAGGTAAAGTCGATTAGACCCAGTGTTAGTATTCATGGAGCATATTTTAGCGTTAGTAACCGAGGGTTAAGATAAAATCTCCAGAGTGGTGCTGCTGACTACTATGAGGCCAAGAGGTTACCAAAAAAAAAGCGCGCCAATATATTGCGCCAAAAATTATGTTACAAGATATCTGCAACCTAGATGTATACTAAATGTTAACCGTTTTGTTGTTGTTTGTCCAACTTTCCTCTTTTTGCATGGACAATTTGAATATAGTTGAACTCTGTTAATATTTGTTCATATATCTTTCCTAGTCGGGTGACCACGTTTAATATTCAACAAGTGTCACGATGGAACAGTACAAATATATACGTAATGTTGTCGGATGTAGATGGTTTCTGTTCTACACCAAAACGTCTCTTGACTGAATCAGACAGAAAATATATTTTCACAATGAGCATATGAGAATCATTTAGTAGTGGCGTTCTGTGACGATTGGTTGTGTTGAATTTAAGCGGATGCGTTATGTAAACGGTTTTTTTTTTTTTCTTATTTTGTGTTGTTGCTCACTCAACACTAATAGTATCTAATTAATCAATTAATGTGCCTACAATGTGTCTTCAGAATCGTTTAAATGTGCATTTAGAATAGCGGTAATTACGGTGCAAACGTGTATTTGAATTGAAATTAAGAAGTTTTTCCGAGTTATATGGAACAAATAGTTCAAAAAAAAAATGTCTGCATTGTGTTATTTTATTACTGAGTACCTACCTACAAGTTACTTGTGTGTGAGTCAAAGATAAAAATGCGAGAAAACCTTACAACTAATACCTACAAAAATATCTATAGTTAATATGTAAAAATTGATTTGTATCGTAATTGTGGTGGTGTTTGTTCAATTTTACTTGAATTATAAAAAAAATAAAAAAAAAAAAACCAAAAAGAAAAGAAACGAACAAAAAACACATGCATGGATTATGGAATAAAATGACATGGGATCTTGTACGAGACGACACTTTTTGTTGTCAATATGCCTTTTGCAATTGGTGAGTACCATATCGCCCCCGTCAATCCTGTTTTACCTGTTTTAATGCGAAATTTTACCTAAATGCATAATATTGAAAAAGGAACCGGAAGTAACCAATAAATAGCGCGGGTAAATTGTTTACATCCTCTCTTCAATACTATACGATTAGTACGCTTATAAAAAAAGGAAGTTCTCGAGGAAATTGCTCTAATGTTTTTGTTTGTTGGTCATGCGCACTAAAATCGAAATATGAAAGCTTTTCTTTAAAGCGTTCGACGTTTTTGACCGAGTTTAGTTTTTAGCTTGACCTGTTTGAACTGTAAAAGATTTATTGCTTCTTATAATATTATATGGAAGTTGATTTGTTATTGCAACGTTTTACAATTTTGCATTACTAATTCTAATGGTTAATGTTTATTGTAATACACACACATACACATACACATAGGTACTCATTTGATGACGTTGGAAATTTGCATACAAAATATTTTCAAAACATTTCCTGGAATATTTGTGAGTAAAGTTTATTGTATTGGGTCAGGTATTGCCATATTTGGTCAAAAGAAAAGAATGCAACATGCAATTAGTAATACATTTAATCAGTATTTTACATCTACGTAGCCTAAGCTTTATCATCAATTTACCAAAAATCTGTTATCAAATTCTTAATTAGTCACTTTTGTTGGATTGCAAAATTCTTAACAAGATTTTTGTTTTTAGGACGGTTTGATATTCCTTGTTGGTGGGAGCTGTTAAATAGAAGTATGTAGTTAAAAAATCTTTCATCAAATTTAATAGTCAACAAATAAGGGGAAGGAACATCAAAAATTCTTAAGTTGATTAGAAATATGAAGAAAAAAAACGAAGCTGCTTCTATTGAAATTTGGTTGCGTTTGTTCTGCTGCGCGACCACAATTGAAGAGATTAATTGGCAACAATTAATTTGCTGACAAAACCCGAAATAGCCAATTTTATAAATTTAGATTTGTTTGACTAGTAACTAGTTGGATTTGACTTTAATATTGAACATTCAACTAACGCTTTCTTAATCATATGGAAATTCTTGAAATTTTTTTGACAATTCTTTGATTTCAATTGTGTTATTTTTTAATCTCGGTCATTTCAAATATGTGATGTTCCTAAGGGGGGTTTTTTTTAAACTTGTGCCCTTTAAAGATAATTTTATTGTGGAGGCATAACTTCAACCGGTTTTACGCGGACGATTACCATTCTTCCTTTTAAACTCTTCAAAATACCATCTTCAAACACAACTAAACGGAGATCTTCATAGATTTGATTTATGAATTCTTAATCTTTACTTATTTTTAATTGGTGCAATAGATCGGGTTGAACTTTGCTCTTCTTTATTAATCGCCCGATCTATCGCCACATTTCGCCAATTATATTTCATTGTTGGCCCTACAATTCTAACCAAACATATCCTTGGACCTATGCCAAATCTTCTGCTGTGCGATATTGCATCCATGATTATTGCTTGAGCCCGACTTTGGTTCATTCTAGCGGCATGGCTGCTCATCTAAGTCGTTAAGCCTTCTGAATTCGTATAAATTCGGTATTCAACGTCATTTCATCGTACTGCCCCGTATATTCTTAGTATTCCATCTTCTTATAGACGGAGTATGTCCACCATCAGCATGGGCATGTGCAATAAAAATACACGATGGGCAAAAATCGTAAAAACATTGATACATATTATAAATTAATGTAAAACGGGGGTAGAGAATGTCTTATTTGTCCATTAGACAAAACGCCACTGTTTAAAGTGTGTTTTTTTAACGAAATTGCCAATAGAAGAGATTCAGGTTAATTATCGGGGATTTAGGGTGACATTTTGGGATCTGTTTTTACTACATACTACATACTATTAGTCATTACTAATAAATCAATGAACTTGCTATGAGAGTGACATACATATGTAATATGATTTAATATTATTTATTGTAATTAATACTGAATGAAGACAAAGAAGTTCTTGTATATTTCATACTCGACCCAATCTTATGCAAGCTCAAAACACATTTTTTATTTTTGTTTGTTTGTTCATTATCTATAACATACAGATTATAGAGAGGCTTCATGCAATATTCAAATGCACATCCATTTCAAGTTTTGAATGTATAATCTTAGAGATTCATAGATTGTGTATAAGTAAATAGAAAATATTCCCACACTTGACGCAAACAATGTACACTAAAAATCTCATGACAATTACTATATACTTACCTGCGTCTTCTTCCATTTGTGTATTCTAATAGGTTCGTTGGCGTTGATCTAACTTTGGCAGTGAACCTTGAAACACATTGTAAAGTAAATGAGTTCTATAGCGTCTTAGCAATTAAAAAAAAAAAAAAAAACAATCATCTCATCTTTGGCCAGCAATTAACTGGGATATGATTATTTTTACTTGATTCATGGTTTGTTAGTTAGGAATTTTGATTTAAATTTTTCTGTAATCACGTAAAATAATGTTCTCTATTCACATTACTCTCTACCCAGACGGGAAACTTATATTAAATGAGACAATTATGTTTCCTCTACCATCTTCTTATGTATGGTATATCTATCTACCTACCTACCTACCTACATACTTGCATTTATTACAATAAACTCAAGGTATGCGTTTTACCTGTATAGTAATTTAAGCAAAACTTACATTATAACCGGTGGAATCATCCCTCCCCTATTTTAATAATAAAATAGCAGGTGGAAAAATATTTATATGGGAAAAATACAGAAAAAAAAAACACAAAGCCACATCATAGTTATGTAAACGTATACCCAATGTGTGTGTATGTGTGTAAGGTAATATTAGTACATATTACGTTTATTCTCTACCAACATTTTAGAGTGAGGAACATGAGGTAATCTGCAATTTATATGTAGGTAATCTTCGACTTTTTTGTTTCTTTTCTATTTAAGTTCTAAGAGAAATTTTTGCTTTTGAAAATAAATTCTAAAATATTGTGAATAGCAACAAGTCAACCGGATTTGAATGCTTTATTGTCTAAGTCAATTGGCATTTAGGTAGGTATTTGTTTTCTTCTACTTCATCTTCTTCTTCTCTTTTTCGTCTTTTAAAGTTAAAATAATATAACTACTTGGACTAATGATGACTATTCTTAAGGATTATACACATATAGAAGACGTTTGTATACGTAGTTAAAGTTAGAATGTACATCAATAGATAACGACACTTAATGGCCGTCAGCAAATCTCTGACTAATGACCGGCATTAGATACAATAACTGGTCATTAGCATTTGGGCTTGGTTAGTTTGTAAAGCAAATCTATTCAAGTACTTCTTTCTTTCTTTCTTTTTTCTGATATATTGTATATTGAAGAAAAATAGAAAAATCAAAATCTTATATCATCAAATCGAAAAAAAATATTTTTCTATCATTAGTACCTACATTTCGATATATTTGTTTTTCACTTGGCACTACCTTTATACATGGTTGGTAATCGCCCGAAACTGGTGCTATATCTGTTTGGGGAAGGCGTTATAAACATATGAAGGTTTCAAAAAGTCCCCGCTCAACAAAAATGTGCGCATCCTTATAATTTTTTATTTCTTAAACTTTTACCTGTAAAAATGATTTTATTTTGGTTTAGGTAATTTTTTTTCCAAAAAATGCCAAAAAAATAAAAAAATTGTGACATTATAGCAGCAAAAATGGTCAAACCGTGCAATTGGTAAAGAAGTCAAGTGCAGTAAGTCCGGCATAAGAGCATTGTGGAAGAAGTACAGTGTTTTAATGTAATTAGCAATAATGTCCTTTGTCAAAAATCCTATTTTAAAACCCAGGTACAAAAAAGCTTTAAAGTAATTCTACATATAATGAAATGCAAAATGAAATTAGGCAATAATCTCCTTCTATTCAGGTCAAAATATGGTCGAAAGTGTTGTTACATTAGAATCATTGCAGTTGTGTACATTTTTGTTGTGCGAAGTGTATGTATGTAGGCAATTAGACGGGGGAATGAAAACTTTTGAGAGTAAAAAGGTAGAAGAACTTAAACAACTTACATATTTATAGATGTTTTTTTTTTCTATCATCATTTGATTAGGCTACTTATGATATGCACGTATGTAATTATTTCACAGTAGAGTAAACAATTATCAATGCAAATAATATTCGTAAAGTATTTATAAATCACATAATTTTGATAAGTACCTACTTCCTTGGAGTTCATTCATTTGACAATGTACTTTGCAAAATTCTTTAGATAGAAATGTCAATTCAGATGTGGACGGGTTTTGAGACATTTTAGTTATGTAACAAAGTTGCTAACAGAATAAACATACTCCGCCAGTACTTATGTTAATATATGTTCAATTGTACACACAATGTACTAATCCATATTGTACCAAGAGTAAATTTTAGAAATTTCTGGCTAAACCAAAAAAAGAAAAAAAAAATTAAATTACAAACGTCCTCACATCATTTTATTTAAACATAATGGCGCCCGTTAAAACAGAGTTCCACATCTCTTTTACCGCATTTTATTTCATATATGCTTTTTAAAGTAAATAAAATGTTTTGACGTTCATTTGTTTTGTTGATTTTATATTGTATTGCCGAGTTGGTATAATATTTTTCAAAAGTTAACCTGATATGTTCGTGTACATAACGTTTGTACTTACATAATTATAATGTAGGGTTGCCATCCTTTTCGTTTTACCCGATTGTGGTTCTGTTTTTGTTGTTGCGTTTTGTAAATCCTATTACAATGGGAAGCGGTTACTTGGTAAATGATATACTAAACTTCCCGCTATATTAAGATGAAAAATGGTCTCATGTCTCCTAAATATTTGTTTCTCAGAACCTTTTTTTATTTATTTAACATTTTTGTCCAAAATTTCACATACAAGTATGGTACGACCTTGACTGTTGGACGTTTGTGGATTGTGTGAGTTTGATTTGTGAAAATACCTGTCTGTAGCCATTTCAACTTAGGACAACAAGGGAAAAGTCCGGTATAAACTTAAGTCGACTTTCTGGTTCGGCAAATGAACGATAAAATTGGAGGAGCATGCCAATCCCGTTTTACAATTTTGATTGCTTGCCTATTATCTAGGAGCATATTTCAATACCACTACACACTTATGACCGATTCCGTGTTCTATTGGCTAATCTGTAAATGTTAAAAGCTTGGTTTTGGCAAAAATGTCTCGGTCAAGATTCATCGATAGTTTTTAATCATATTAGGTGTGACAAGTTTTCAAATATTTTTCTATTGCAAAAAAAAATGTCCGGACTGGTAACCCTGTTGCATGTACATAAGTATATACATACATATTGTGTTATGCTCGTACTGGCAGTATAAATCTAATGAAATGTTAACGAATTCTTAGATTTAAACGGGAAAATAAAGAGGATATTTTGCTTACCATAGCAGAGCAGTAAAAATTATTTCCATATCATTAGAGGTTTTTTTGTATGTATGGGGATATTTTATTTTACATTGTGCATATTTGTTGGAGGTAATATTTTTAAAAGGGATATAAAACACGTTATTCATGCACGTTACAAATTACAGTGTCGTATTCATATTTTAAATGATTATTCTTGATTTGAATGTGGCAGCTCTGATTTTAATGATCAAGATTCCGCTAGATAGAATTTTTTCTATTAATAATTCCAACAATCGCTGAAAATACATTTTATGACATTAATAACAGAGTGATTTATACATAGCGCAGTGTGCCTACCATTCAGACGTTACTGTTTCGATTTATATATGACACTGAATACATTTACTTTTACTTTATACGGTTATATATTTAACAACTTTGACCGGTAATTTAATTTGTAAATGACCTATTGTGAAAGCTTCCATTTCATGTATATTAAGGTAGAAGTGTACAGGTAGGTACATACGGAGACCAAGTACAACAGGTGGTTAGTTGGATGGAGTTTTTTTTTAAGAGTAATGTAAAAAGAAAAACCTAATTTAATCAGAGATAAATTATTTTTGGTACGGTTGAGCGAAGCATATTAAATGTACTTCTATCACGGTAGCAATAATTGGTAACAGCAAGAACTGTGCCTGAGATTTTGTTTTTGTTTTTTGCACGATAGGTACTAGCAACGAGCTTATAGCAAGTTAGGGTGATTTTTAAATTAAATATAATTTTTTTTTTGGCATCATCTATTAGATACTATCACCACATTCCATAAGGTTTTAAGGCTGTTTTCTCTTCTAATGTCATAATGTGGAATTAGGAGTCAATTTCTATATACTCCTAACTTAACATTAATCATATTGACATACATACAAGTATCGAAATCCTACAAACGTTACCTATACTATTAACACGTACAGCGCCATATGTCAACCAGTGGTGCACGTTGGTTCAAATCAAATGGATCGCATGTCCACCGGTGGATACAGACATGATTGGATTCAGCGCCATATGACCACCGGTAGATGCATTTTACATTGGTTTTCCATATACCCGTTTATTCTTTGGTCCCACAGTGTGCTAAAAAAAATATTTGGGCGGGATAATTTCACTTTAAATTTTTAAAAAAAATGTTTTGTCGCGGTCCCAATGAACAATTGATCTAAATCAAATAAATGGCGCTGTACGTGTCAAGGACAAAAAATCCAGAATAAGAAAAACTCCTCAGATTAATCATTGGTGTTTCGTAGGTGGAATAAATAATTGTTACACACAATCAAAAATATATCAAACATGTCTAGGAACAAAACTAGATTATCCTTTTGTTCGTTTTTTTTTGCCGTCTCTACGAGTAAAATATTTTTAAGGATTTACATATATCAGACAAGGATATTAAGATACATTCAAAGAGATGGTATGGTATAGGTGCTAAATGTTTGTTCATCCTGAAAATATTTTTACGTCTTCCAGCATTTTACGGTCAAAGCCATTTTACTTATTTCTTAAGATTCAGCAGACCCATAATTTCAAAAATAGTTAAGACAAACAAAATATATTATGACAAAACCATTAAGTAAATATTTTCTATTTCGGATAATTTTTGATTTGTGTTTGTTTGCTGCCTTGTGATGATGACGTCGACGCTATTTACATTTCTTTGAGTTTATTGCATTGAACGTTTTTGTTATCATTTAATTTATAATTAAATTTAATAAATTGAACGACCACAAAAACACAGTACATTCAATTGATTATGGGACGAGTAATAGGCTCAATATTCTTAATTTATATAGTGCATTTACATTAATCGACGAAACAGTATCGTATTTAGTTGTAGATGTTTTTGGGGTACTTATTCTTAAGTAAGACTGGGACATTTATCTTGAGAAAAATATACTGAATTAAAAAACTTAAATTGTTGTATTGTTGTATCTATGGACTTAACTATTTATTTTAAAATATTAATCTATTTTTTTTTCCGTTTTGTTTCAGCTGGCAATTATCGAACGACAAGTGTTTGATTTCTTGGGATATATGTGGGCCCCCATACTCACCAATTTTTTCCATATAATATTTGTGATATTTGGTTTCTTCGGAACATATCAGTTTAGAGCAAAGTACATAATTACCGTAAGTATCCATTAATCATCATAAAAAATATGTTTTCTCTACATATACAGATTTATGTTCAATTAATATGAATCATAATTTTTAATTTTATTTTTTGTCAGTTATATTCTTGTCATTGTTGAACATCAGATGCAATATTTGTATAATGGAATGTTGTATTTAATTATTATTATTTGTATATTTCAATTTATTGTCAATTTAAATTTTGCACAATTATGCGAATATTTCATGTTTGATATAGCAAAGAGTAGACCGATGAAGTCATATTTTATACGATTAAAAAATAAATTAAATGCTTCAGCTTAAGTAGGTATTAATTATAAGAAATTAGGGATATATATTTTACCAGAAAATATGCAACGCTTAAAATAACAACAACATTTCGTATTCATGTAATTGGTAATGCAATGCCAGCGCGCGCCATGTGTTTAGCTATTATTTTCTATCGATTTTACACTATGCTTGTTAACTACTCGATCAAATGACTCAATGGGTAGAGTCGTCGTTAGTGCCGTAGAGACCCATTTTAAAAACCGATCAAGATTGATTTGAATTTGAGGCCAGGTGGTTGGATTGCACTTAATAATAGCAGATGAATTACCGGCAATGTTTTAATAGTTTCGATATCGATTGTTAGCATTTGAAGGGTTTTGCATAATGTAGTTCAAATGTGCAAATTTCTCCATGTAAAACAGAACTTCACATTGATGAATTAAAATAATGTAACTGGAGTTTTATACAAATGTGGCCTATGTATAACGATCATTAGAAGAAAATACTTGTCAACAGTGACGTTGCGTGGATTTTTTTTAAATTTATGCTAAATACCTCTGGATTTTTACTATATTTTCGATAAATCTCACAATTGTTAAAATATTTTAAAGAAGATAATCTTATTTCACGTAAAATTGTAATTCCAATCTTTTTTGGCTTATAATTTTTTTTCGATTTTCTAATAAAATATCGCCAAAAAAAATTATCAAAAAGAATATCCAGTTTTAAGTTGCATACATTGACGATTTTCTCGATATTTTCTTAGAAAATCGAACAAAAATTTGTAAGACAAAAAAGATTGGAAATAAAATTTTACTAAAAATGAGATAAAAGTTAAAATAAAATTTTAAGAATGCTAGGGGAACTTTTGTGGGGATTACCTACAGTAAGGATTTTAAAAATATTTCGCAAAGGAAAAAATAAAATTCGCGCTACCTCACTACTTGTTAACTAAAACATTGATCGGTGTACAAAGATATGTAAGCCTACTTATTTAAGTAGGAACTTCAAGAGGGACCATCTTAGACAGATTTTATTCTATATATGTACCTACTAGTTAATTACATAAATACATACAAATAAATATCGGATTTAAAATCATGACAGTATAAATAGACATTTAACCTATGTAACTACTATTTAATATCTAATCTTCATAAAATTCCCGGCTGTCACGTGTCTAGTAATTCATCAACATCAATCTCTAATTATTTGCATCAGAAATTTTCATTAAAAAAAAAAAAACTCCAAATTTTCTCCATTTCTTTTTGCCAACAATAATTTTTACCTTAGTGTTGTTTAATAAAAAAATGTAATAAAAAGTAAATCTAATTTTATCTACTTTCATTAATCTTTTCTTTTTTTTTTACGTCGACTTAGTTAATTATAATTTAGTTTAGAGATAGAATGTAGGTTACACACTATTTTAAAACATAAAACGTTGATATACTTAACGTGCATATTTTGCTTTTGAGTAAAAAAAAAAAAAAACATTTTATGACAAAATTCACATGTCTCTGATGTCACACAGAGTTATGTGTGTTTATGCGTAATATAATAATAATATTTGTACATAAAAAATATGTTTTAATTAAATAAGTTAAAAGAATGAATGGTTTTTCGTTCCAACGAATTTATGAGCTTTAATTAATTAGATCAAGGTCATATCATAAACATCAAGGTTAAATAATAAAATGTAAATTTGAATTTTTTTGAGAAAAAAAAAAGTTTATTTTCGGACGAAATATATTTTCGAGATAAATACGTTTTTATTTTATATTTGCCCAAAAATAATAATTCAGAAATAAACGTTTATGCTTTAGGGTAAAGAAAGAAAGAAAAATCGAGCAAACAATATTTTATTGTAGATACAATTAATGAAATTAATTCATTACTAACACGAAAACTCATAAATTAGTTAATATCTGTAACAGGTGGTTTGGGGCAGAGCTACACCCATGTAGTTCCTTTCACTAGGCAAAGAAGGCACATTGCTGAACAATAATATTAAAATATCCGGCTAACGAAAAGAGCCTGAAGGGCGTGGGGTTATCCTTCACCTAGCGAAACACACCTGCACAAATAT